>BHFT01022264.1:79687-163327 GCA_004320025.1 Laticauda laticaudata
GGGGGGGGGGGGGAAGCACCGTTTTCTAGAGGTGTGTAAAATGTTCCAAATGAAAACTGTTTAGATACTGAAGTGTCCTTGCAAGATTCGTTTTTCTCGCCATGTGCATGTATGCATACAAACTAGACTGTGTTTTTTCTCCGTGTCATATCATATATGTGGGTATATGCATAATTTTGTATTTATTTATTCTGTCATGGTTATGCAGTGTCTATTGGAGGTGGTGTCCCCTTGAGAGCTACATGCCACAAAATTTCATTTTAATGTCTGCCAATTACTGTACGTTCAAAGAGACACTGAAATTATTCTAAATCTTAAGCCCTGTTTTGAATCCAAAACACTTTTTTATCGTGCTTCTGCAGTTAAAATAGGGTACATGTAGCCCTCAGCTTACAACAATTCATTTAGTGACTGTTTGAAGTTACATCACTGAAAAAAAGGATTTATGACCAATTTTTCACACTTATGACATCCCATGTACCTGTGATCAAAATTTGGGCATTTGGCAAGTGGCTCATCCCCTTTTGCGACCATCTGACAGGCAAAGCCAATGAAGCCGGGTTCACTTAATAACCGTGTTACTAACTTAACAACTGCAGTGATTCACTTAACAACAGTGGCAAGAAAGGTCGTAAAGCGATGCAAAATTCACTTAGCCACTATCACACTTAGCAACTGAAATTTTGAGCTCAATTGCAATCGTAAGTCAAGGACTATTTAAATTTTTAAAAAGATTCATATACCTCACATAGATTTTGAATAAGATTGATGGGAAAATAGGGAAATCTTGATTGACCTCCTGGAATTTGGCTGCAAATGATCAGCTCTCTGCTGTTTTTATATGTGCAGCAAGTCCTTGACTTGCAACCAAAAGCTGTGGATTATGGGAAATGATGTCTCAGTGTTCATGTCGGGAGAGTTGAGCTAGACAAATGAACAAATTGTTTTTCTGTGTTCATGACTACACAGGCCAATCTTGGAGCAGGTTTGTGATTGGTAATGTGCTATTAAAAATATACTATTGCAAAGCAACATGCTGCGGTCTTGTGTGGTAGATCTGACAAAACATCTAAAGTTGCATAAAAATAAAAGTTCCCTCTTGGATGGGAGGCACTTGAAATGGCCTCTTAATGATCTTTTAACAGAATAACAGAATAACATTTCCTCTAATCCCATCTCAGACCACTTTTGTGTGGCTATAATTAACTAAGCCACCCAAATCATCTAATGCTACTCTATGCGCATTCATGTGAAACTACTGAAAGAATTTGCTGCACTGTGTAGCAGGAGTTTAAAAAACAAGGCCCTGATCTTACAGACCAAATCTTGTAAACTAAAGAGACTTTGATAGATAAGAGATGAATGCTGGGATTAAACAAGATGACCCCTTTGGGAAAGTGGATTAAACAACCTCTCTCCACAAATCCTGGGAACTGTGAGAAAGTTTGCAAACTCTACTGGGCAATTAATTGTTCTGACAAATGAATGCCAAGTGTACCTTCTAAGTACTAGAAGTGCAGATTGGCTGACTAGGCTAAAATACAATATAATCAGCTGCTTTGTGACCGAGCATGTGGTTTGAACCCCAGAAAGATGGCCAGTTTTGATTTGCCAATTTTGTGGAAAAAAAAGCCAAATAATTCAATATTTTGTGCTGGCCTGGATTTAGCACTCTTAGAGCAAGCAGTCATCATGAGAAAGAGACAAATAAAAAGTGATTCTGTGGACTCCTCCTCTCCTCCACCTCCAAGTCACCCAGCCAGTTTTCACATGTAAAGCAGGACTAGAATTCACAGTCTCCTAGTGATTGACCCAAAGTCACCCAGGTAGCTTTCATGCCTAAGTGGGGACTAGAACTCATAGTCTCCTGGTGATTGACCCAAAGTCGTTCAGGTGGCTTTTATGCCTATGATGGGACATGTTTCCTGATATTCTAGCCCAGCACCTTAGCTGCCATACCAAACTGGCTCTCTCTTATTATTTGTGAGACACTAAAAAATACTGTCTTTAGAACATGGTCTTTAGACTGCTCTTTAGAAGGCCAGATCCTGAAGATGAAACTCAGATACTTTGGCCACCTCATGAGAAGGAAGGACTCCCTGGAGAAGAGCCGAATGCTGGGAATGATTGAGGGCAAAAGAAGAAGAAGGGAATGGCAGAGAATGAGGGGGCTGGCTGGCTGGAGTCACTGAAGCAGTCGGCCTGAGCTTAAATGGACTCCAGGGGATGGTAGAGGACAGGAGGGCCTGGAGGCCTGGAGTCCATGGAGTCCCGATGGGTCGGACACGACTTCGTGACTAACAACAACCACAACAATAACAAAATATGGAGATACAGACTGAGTAGTTAATACTATGTTGTCCTGTAGAATATGCAAGTCTGATGACATAAGGCATGGAGCGGATGCCAACCCTTTAAAAGCAGATTCACAAAACATCATGACAGACAAAATGAGTGATATGATTCAGGTTATCAGCTAAGACAAAGATCTATTTGGGGTTTTTTGGCTTCGGTTGACATACAAATCCAACCATTATTAAAGTTAAAAATAATCATCATGGATTAAAGCTTAGGTGTGAACAAAGCCAACTTAAAAGCATGATTAGCATGCCGAATTTTATGGAGCTTTATTGCATTTTCAGATAGGGATTGGGATAATTTTCCCAGCATGTTGATTGAATATACCTCCATGTTTTTGCTACTCAAGGATTAGGTCACTTTTAAGCTAATTGTTGCTGGAGCAAGTCATAGATAGTTGGAGGCAGGTTGAAAAACAAATCTCATCAGGGTGGCCTCAGACAGATTTAGCATTGTGATCGTTGTTTGCCTAACAACACTGCTTTGATCCAACTGGTACAGTTTTCCAGTGTGGTTTGTTGAGTGGGGTTTTGTTTTTTTTTTTGACCTGGATGGATCCTGCTTGGTTGTAGCAGTTGAAAATAATGACCATATTGAGTTCCTGCTGGAAAATCTTTCCTGATTTGTAGAAGCAGAAAATCAGAGTTGTGATGGACCTTTTCAGACGTCTAAGCTGATCTCTTTTCTTGGTGCAAGATTTGCTGCACCATTTCTGGCAAACGACCATCCAGGCTTTGGTTGAGGACATTCACTTCATTACATCAGGTTCTTTTAGACAGTTTATATCCAGGTAGTCCTCAATTTACAACCATTCATTTAGTGACTGTTCAAAATCACTATGGCA
Organism: Laticauda laticaudata; assembly: GCA_004320025.1. Classification (NCBI taxonomy): domain Eukaryota; kingdom Metazoa; phylum Chordata; class Lepidosauria; order Squamata; family Elapidae; genus Laticauda; species Laticauda laticaudata. The sequence continues at coordinate 82,890 of BHFT01022264.1, forward strand.
AAAGTGTGACTTTTGACTGTTTTTTCCTCACCATTGCCTGTTGATTGGCCCAAATTCATCCAGCTGGCTTTGATGCTTAAGACAGGACTAGAACTCACTGACTCCTGGTAATTGGCCCAAATTCATCCAGTTGGCTGGCTGAATTTACCCATGTGAAGGCTAAGGTGGCACTAGAATTCACAGTCTCCTGGTTTTTAGCCTGGTGCCTAACCACTAGACCAGCCTGGTTCTTCGGAACATCTTTATCACTGCTATGTAAAGAAATGGATGTGATTTATGGAAGCTGACTTGTGAGAGCAAAGGGAGGGGAAGGAAGGACCACAAATCCTGGCACTAGACGCAGCTTCAGAGGATGCTTTGAAGCAGCACAGCAATCCAGGGCTGGAAGGAACCTCGGAGGTCATCTAGTCCAACCACTTGCTCCAGCAGGAGACCTTATATCATTGTGTTTGTTTTGGTACCTCTAACACAGAGAAGAAATTCCCAGAAATCCCCAGGCATTGCCAACGTCTTCCCCCCCAGTTAAAAAAAAACAACAACCCTAGAGCAAAAACTTCATGCAGTATTAAAAAGAAGAATAGAAAAGGGGGGCTGCTGTGTATTGTTTAAGGGACTGTTAAACTGGCAAAATGGACTGCTAAATTGGCCATGCCCACCAGTCACATGACCACATAGCTAAGCCCACCACGCCATACCCACCGAACCGGTAGTAAAAAAAACTTTGAACATCACCACTGCTCCTTTCCAAGACTGCTTAGTTTTTCTGAGATCAGTCAAGATTGACTTTGTGTAGCCACCTCCTGTGATACTGAGGCCCAGAAGATCATGGGTTGCCCTCTCTCCTCTTTGGAAGAACTTTATAGCTCCCACTGTCTTAAGAAAGTTCAAAACATCCTTAAAGATCCATGTCATCCTGGGCACCCTTTTTTTTTTTTAACTATTACCTGATTTGGCAGATCAGTACATGGATGATAAAAACAAGGACAAATCGGTCTGAAAAACAGCTTCTGTCAAGGGCGTCGCTCGGTTGAATTCTACTGTATGCGTGCATATTCATCAATATCAGGGCTTTCAATTCAATTGCATAGAATGGGAGGATTGGTGTTTGTTTGTATTTTCAGTCATAATGTACACTGAAGATGGTATTATTATTTCATAGTAACAAGGTGCAAGATGACAATACTAAACTATTTCCTCTGACTGTTACCAAGGACAAATCCTTGTATGTCCAACCACACTTGGGCCAATAAAGAATTCTATTCTATTCTATTCTATTCTATCGATCTATTCTATTCTATTGCTATCTATCTATTCTATTCTATTCTAATATTCTAATATCTATTCATTGATCATCTATTCTTAGTATTTCTATTCTCTTATTCCTATTATTCCTTTCTATTCTACTTCTATTCTCTATGTTCTATTCTATTCTCTATATTCTATTCTATTCTCTATATTCTATTCTATTCTATTCTATTCTCTATATTCCATTCCATTCCATTGAATTATTCTATTCTATTCTATTCTATTCTATTCTATTCTCGATATTCTATTCTATTCTCTATATTCTATTCTGTTCTATTATCTATATTCTATTCTATTCTCTATATTCCTATTCTATTCTATTCTATTCTATTCTCTATATTCTATTCTATTCTCTATATTCTATTCTCTATATTCTATTCTATTCTATTCTATTCTATTCTCTATATTCCATTCCATTCAATTATTCTATTCTATTCTATTCTATTCCATTCCATTCCATTCCATTCCATTCCTTTAGCATCTTGTTTGTGTTCTGTGTGGGGCATGGGAAAAGCAGAGTTCTCTAGGCCAGCCTGTTCAGTCACTCCCTGCATGATATCCTGTCAATGTGCTTCCTACTTACATAAGCAATTATTTTATGGTTAACAAGTAGCTTCTTTTTTCCTAGGCCCGGGAAAATCTCCAACTCCATTTATTCACACTTGGGTGATGATGGGTGTCAGAATTCATACTCCACAATTTCTTTCTATCTGGCCTTAGGTGGAGAAAACCTTCGGGGTGCATTACTGTGGCCTTCTTCCAACTTGCCTTCCAAGTTTTGTTAAATTGCAACTGTATGGAAGTTGTGGTTGACATACTGGGAGAGAGCCAAGGCAGTTTCTTTTGGGAGCAAAAAGCATTGCACCCAGCCAAATTCACGATTTACTCATGTAAATAATTCCCAGAGTCCAGTAAGTCCTCAACTTACAACCACAATGGAGCCCAATGTTTCTGTTGCTAAGCAAGGCAGCTATTAAGTGAATTTTGCCCCATTTTATAACTTTTCTTGCCATGGTTAAGTGAATCAATGCAGTTAAGTAACACGGTTGTTAAATGAATCTGGTTACTCCATTGAACCTTGCTTGTCAGATGGTCGCAAAAGGGGATCACGTGACCCTGGGAACACTGCAAGTTGTTTTCCGTAGATAAAATCAAACTCTCTTCAAATATCCTCAAGGTGCTTTTTCAAGGGACAACGGAACTTTCCTTGTTTTTTTTTCCTTGAAGACATTTCGCTTCTCATCCCAGAAGCTTCTTCAGTTCTGAACTGAAGAACTGAAGAAGCTTCTGGGATGAGAAGCAAAATATCTTCAAATAAAAACCAGAAAATCCAAGTTGCCTCTTGAAAAAAGCACCTTTGGGACAACCATAAAACCTGGATGGCTGAGAATCTCCGTAGGCAGTCTCTTCATATACTTGCTTCCTATTATGACATCCTTTCAGAGCAACTCATGCACAATCCTTCTTGTTCTATCAGTTAAACTGTTGTAGCTTTTCCAAACTCTAGGCATACATCTCATCCATAAAGTGATGGTGACCAGTGGATTTGACACTTCGCTGAAAGTGTGTGGCCCATAAAAATTGGTTAGGAGGTCCCTAAACAGCAGGAATTTAGGATTAGTTGACAGTCATTGATGTGGCAATGTGTTGGAAAGGATACTCTAAATATTTGGAGTGAGAATGTTTTGGTAACTTCAATTGATGAGTAATACGCTATGCTGTAACTGTTTTGACTACTTTATTCTATGATGTTATCAACTGCATTCTCATTTGAAGGATACTGTGGTGTGAGGTAAGCCCTAATTATTACTATAGGGAAAATAAAAGTTCAGCATTTGATATGTTTGTAAAAATAAGCAAGTCTATTAATGGGACTTCTAATTGCTGTTGTAATGATCTGTTTCTACTTGGGCTTTCTTTGTTTTTTTCTCGACCACACCAAAGACATCTGGGCACAATTCAGTTACTGCTTCATTAGATATTTTCATATGCCAAGGTTGTAAGTGTGAAAAATAGTCATAAGTCACTTTTTTCAGTGCCATTACAACTTCGATCGCTAAATGAACTCTTATAGGTCACAGATAGCAGATAATCAGAGTTGGAAGGGTCTTTGTAGGTCGTCTAGTCCACCCACCCTGCCCAAGCAAGAGACCCTACACCTATTCTGACAAATGGCAGTCCAATCTCTTCTTGAAAGTCTCAAGTGATGGCGCTCCCACAACTTCTGAAGGCAATTTTGTTCCATTGGTTGATTGTTCTCACTGTCAGAAAGTTCCTCCTTATTTCCAGGTTAAATGCAGATGTCCTGTATTCCTTGTTTTGTTGAACGAAGACTTTCTCTTGCTGACACAACCTTCCCAACTTTCCTAAAGCAATTACGTGTTTAACGCATCAGCAAGAGGTGGTTTGGCATTTCATCTTCAGAGGCCTCCTCATCAACCCAAACCACCCTTATCTTTTTTCCTTTTTTGTTTGTTTGGGGAAATCCTTTGTACTCTCACTATTGCACACTTTGGTCACTCATTAAAATCTTGTTAGTTTTCAGCTTCTGTTCTTTACTGAAAAGAGATTTGTGTGTGTCAGAAACTGCAGAGATTGTTCGGGGATGCATTTGGTTGGTATGATCTTCAGAAGATGTTCAAATAATGGATTTTGTGCCTTCTGCTTCATCCCTTTGCTTGGCCCTGATGGAGACACAATCAAACAATTTTGCTGATTATTTCTGGCTTTCTTTTCATCCAGATTGGAATGTAGGCTTACCTGCTTTAGAACAAGGTAGGATATACAGCTCCAGTTCTAATTTGGCTTAATGTATTGAATTGCTCAGAACGTACCAGCATGAGTTTCACACATTTGCTGGAACGGGAAACAGTGAGTTAACTTTCCTGATTAATTATATCATGAAGAAAAAGAAAGGGTTGTATGCACAAGGAAAAGACTAATTATAATTGGATGTATATAATTGGATATCATTGCACAAATTACTGCTTTTCTTTTCTTTATGCCTTGAGTCAGGTCTTTGAGCCTCTATAGTTTCAAACTGTTTGGATAGCCTAAGTTAAAGTAAGGAAAAAGAGACTGACTTAAATTATCTCTCAGGTTTTGTCCCTGGTATCTTGGGTTGAAATGTTTTGGTTATTTGACAATCTAGACATAACTTGTGGCCTTGTGGGCAAAGTTTTTTTCTCCTCCCTTCCTTATCTTCTCCTGTCTTTCACTTTTGAAGATATTCTCATAAATGGCAATCACTTGATCTCAGAGGACATTACTATTCTCATAGTTATTGTTGACTAACCACATTTGGTGACATTTTGAAACCATTATCTGAAAACTGGTTTGTGGTCAACTCTGGTTAGATAAAGATGTTTAACATTATCCGCAGCCCAAAGATGGAAGCAGACAGTTGAAGGAAAGGAGTAAAGCCCCTGTCCCACTGCACTAACGGATGCAAAGAGGATGTAAAACGTTAAAAAAAGCTTGCCATAAACGCCTATGGGCATCCATTGTGTTAACTCACTGCATAACGTGTTTCATAGCGCTTCTATCCCTCGAGCATCGCGTCGCACTGAGATTTCAATCCGCGTAAGAATTTTGAGCTGCATCAAAAACTTTGTGAACGGAATGACTTTTCCGCTGCGTATGCATGTAGCATCCGTGAACATATACGGGCAACAAGTACGTTCTATGTCCGTTATCATCACGTTAAGCGCGCTTGTATCCTCGTCTGCATCCTCTGGCCATCTCCCTCACTCACCAAGTTTCCGCTGTCAGCTGAAAACGGAAAGGAGGAAGGAAACGAGGTTTACACGGAACATCTAGCACAGCGTTAGTAGCATGGAAATAAAAAGGATGTAAGCGTATGCATTCGGTATATAAAGGATTAAAACAGACAAAACATTTGTATCTGGGATGTATCTCGATATTTAGGATGTCTGGCAATATGTCTTGAGTATGGTAGAAGAACAGCCGAGCAGAAAACCGATATTTCGTAAATAAAAAGGGGGAGGAAATCACCTGGATCTCATAATGGAGTCCAGCAGCCATGGTGTACAGAAGCTCTTCACCCTTGTCTTGCTCTACCACATCATGCCATTGTTCTCCACCATGGATCATACACAGTCCGTATGGAAGCTGGCGATCAATTCATCAACCTAAGAACCAACCCTGTTCAGACTGTTTCACCTTTTATACAGAAGGTAGAAGAAGGAGACATCGCAAGAGCCTGTGTGGGTCGCGAGGATGGATCGTGAGAAGAATGGAGTTTAGATTTCTATGACAGTTGATGTGGAGGGCTGGAGGAATGAAGACCTCATAGCATTCTAATCCATTTTCATGAGGATGTCCAGCCAGCCATGTTTGACAAAGTTGTAGAGCGTCTGAGATTCAGGTTGACAGCCTAAGCACCAAGCCTTCCCATCCCAACGCTGAGACGCCTGGACTGAAGGTGGCACTTGACTCTGCGGCAGCTTGGCCTCTGGAAAGCCACATACAGAAACATGGGCAGTAGGGTAGCCACCACGAATAGCATCAAGCAAAGTGGTGCAGAGAAGTGGTGTAGGCCATCATCGAAGAATAACGTGGAGGAGCTCCTCAAGTGTCCATCCACTGAACAAGGCTGGGAAGGAAACTTGCAAGAAGAGTGGTGTCAGAAGATGGAACTTTCCCACAGCCTCCGTTGGAGCCATAGATGGGAAGGCACATGGCCTGCAAAGCTCCAGCCAACTCAGGGGTCCACTTATTACAACACAAGGGGCTTCTTCAGTATCATCCTCTTTGCCAATGGTTGATGCTGACTACAAGTTCATGTACTCGATGCTTCAGGCAATGGGTCAGCTTCAGATGGCACAGGTTAACAACGAAGTGACCTCAAGGATGGGCTGGAACGCAACCTCATCAATGGTTTTTTCCAGATCCAGACCGCCCTGCCCAACGAACACAAGATGTGCCTACTTCAATCATTGGATGAGTGATGCCTTGCTTTCCTCAGAACCGTACCTCATGAAGCCATACATTTCAAGGTACCTCATACGTGAGAGGGATCTTCAACTACAGGCTGTCGCGGGCAGACGTGTGCTGGAGAAGCGCCTTTGGAAATCCTGGCCACGAGGTTTCCAGATACTTCTCCACGCACCATGCCATGCATGAGCCAAGACTGTGAGGAGCATCATGGTTAAGCTGCGCATCTGACAGTCTCATGTGCACTGGCTGTCGCGCTATTCCTCTGCGCGCAGTGTTGCAGAACAGACTTGTGGACAGTCACCAAGGGACATGGGGACATGGACGCACCTGGTGAAGTGGAGGCAAGGGACGTAAACCTGATACGACACTGTGGATGTACAAGTCCCCAACAGAGCTTCATATGACAAGGGAAGAAGCAGTGCAACCCTCCTTGAAGGAAGCATTCTTGTGGTGGCAAGCTCGCGCCCAGCTGGAGCAGTGGATGTGGGCGAGAAGGATGATGAGAATGTATGTGTAATGTTTGGCAGGGATGGCTTCCTTTGAGACCACTGGTTGGCATAACCAGCTGATGAGGGGAGCTGATGGCCATGGTATGGTTGAGGTTGGTGGGGGTTCGCTGACTAATGAATGAGCGGGCTATTAAAGTGAAAGAGCTGTTTAATTTATTTTGAAGGATGTGTTGATCAATTGAAGTGATAAGTGTGTGTACTGAAAAAGACAGGTCCATATGTGTCTGGCCAGGCTTTGGATGGTGGACCATAGACAGTGCCCCACAAGTGCTTGCACTGGAGGTTTATGTTATCACCACAAGCGATTGCAAAGGTTAAGCATCGTGTGTTAAAAGTTTTTTCAACCCGAAACACTTCACTGAGGTAAAAAAATGGAACCAAGTATCTAAGAAAGATTAACTTTATTAATTTTCTTAGGTAACCTTTATGACTTTGATTAATAAGCAAAATGAACAAGTAAACTAATTAAGGTGTGTTAAGCAAGAATAAACCTTTATTAACTTCCTTGAAATAACTGTAATGACTGTATTAAATAAGCAAATGAACCCAGTAAAGTGTCTTAAGCAAAAGATAAACTGAACCAACACGTAAACAAACTCAGTCTCTGGCACTGATTCTCAGTCACTCTCCTAGGTCGGTCCATTGGTCCTTAGCATGCTTAATGCGGGGCAGGGATCTGTGGAGGTCGGCTGTGGCTTGAGTGCTCTGTACTTGAGTGCACAATTGGGGCGTGCTTGGCCCATGAGTTACAAACAGGCGGAATGGTGAGTTCAGGAAGCTCTCCAAGAGCTGACTCAGTCCCATGAAGCGTTGATGAGGCCCTTTCGTCAAATTGAAGATGTGAGGCCACAAAGACTGATGACATGATCTTGACTGGAGGCTTGCTTGGGCTGTGGGGTGGAGGACAGGAGGAGTGACCTAGTGGACGCCCTTTCCCTGGGCTGCGAGTCTATGTTGGCCTGTGGTGTGGCGTCTGCTGAGCAAATGCAGATGAACCTGGGCCTGGGACTGCGCGAATAGGACTGTTTTCCCGCTGGTGCGAATCCATGGTAGTGCGTAGCCTTGGTACGGGGTGAGAGGCTTGAAAGCGTGAAGAGGCTGTGAAGCTCGCGCTGGAAGGTAGACTTGTGAGAGACCGCTGGAGCGGGAGAACCTGGAGATACGAAGTAGCTTCCTTCAGCTGGGGTCTTGGAGGGTTGTGCAGAAAGCTGTGATCTTTCTCCTTCAATCAGCCTTGGTACTCAAGGCTTCAGGCAGGTCCCTGAGAGGTGTGGCTCACGTAGGGTGATTGAACGGTGGTGGTGGCCCGAGATTCTCCTCTGATCCAACGTGCGACCAGCTGAGAGGAGAAGTTCTGTGCTGGTCTTCATTGCCGTGCTCCCTGATCCTCGCGAAACAGGAGACACTGTGGTTCTGGCCTCTCCAGGTCTGCGCTCTTGCCACATCCTGTGGGGAGGGGTGTGGGGTGTGGGTGTGGGTTGGTCTCTGGTGGCTTCCGCTTCTCCACCATATTGTGACAGGCGGATCCTCCAAGTCCTGCCGCATTCGCGGAGGTGCAGCTGTACCCAGGGGGAGAGCTCTCTTGCGTGGCGGCCTTCTGAAGACACCTGCCTGGAACAGGCTCCATGGCTTCCTGGCTGCGTAAGAAGGACTTGGCTGTCTGTGTGCGTGTCTGAGGGAGAGGGAATGCTCCGGAAACTAGTCAGCAGAGCTTGCTCCTACTTAGGCGCGATCTCACCCAGGAAACTCACTTGGCCATGATCCCGTAGATCCCCGGTCAAGTGACGCTTGACAGCGGCCGCTCCTCATAGCCCGCCGGATTTTTTGAAGCTGCTACCAACTTGGCCAATACCAACGTGTGTGCATGGTGCGTTCCACCATCCGCAGGAGTACATTCTGCAGGGCGCTAGCCCAGGCCTCTTCTGCCTCGTGCATCTCTAAGCTGCCTGTTTCTTCTTTGTTGTCGCCTACCAGCAATTAGCGAGTCTGTGGCCCTTTCCCTAGAGGTAACTGCGTTCTCCCTAGATCCATTCTAAAGCAACCTCCAAAACAACTCATGGGTCTCGGAACAGATGTGGTCACTGTAATTTCTCTTCTCCCTTCTCCACCCTTCCCTTGCCTCTTCCTCCGGTCCGGCAGGGCCTTCAGCCCAGACAGGTGCCTTCAGGGGCTTCTAGTAGCCAGGACCTTACAGGGCGCTTGAGCTAGTAGCCGCGATCTTCAGGGGCTTTGACAGGCAGGGCCTTCAGCAGCAGGGCTTTCCGAGGGCCTGGGGCTGGTCCACCACAGCGCAGCAGTCAGCAAGCAGCCCCCTAGTAGTCAGCAGCTTCAGTAGCAGCCCAGCAGCAGGCAGCTCTTCGAGAGTCAAGGTGGCCAGCGGAAGTAGTGATCTGCTGGGTTCTGTCCTTTCTTGCCAGGGCTGTGAACGAGTAGGCACGGCTTCCTTCTTCCTTGCCTGACTGATGAAACCGCATGGTCGTTCCTTCAAGATGCTATGTGGCAGCACCTTCTTTCCTCTGAATGAAACTATGTCTGCTGCGTGCTGCATCCTTTTATATCGCGTGGAGTTACGCAAATTCATACTCCCGCGTCTGCGCCAGTGAACGCTTTGGCCATCCTGATATTACATCCGCGTAGGTTCATCCGCTTTTGCTTCCTTATAGGGCCCGTCCGTGATGCATATCAAGCGTTGCATGTGCAATATGCACTCCAGCTCCACTTCCACTATGCGTTCCGCTTCGCTATGGCTCTCCCCCAGAACCCTTTCGGAGATGTCATCCGCTTCCATCCGCTGGTCATCCGTATTCCGCTAGGCTTCCTATGAACATCCATTTAACATCCCCGCTACGTACTACCCCCGTCCGTTCTTTTCCATTCTTTTCCGTTCTGTTTATGCAAATTTTCACCAGTTTTTGGAGTGGATGAGAATGGATGGAGCCACCCCCGAAATTTTGCTCATCCGCTGTGTCATTTATGCATATGTTTTGCATCCGTCGGCCAGTGGGACCTAGCCTTAAGGAAGAGAGGGCCCTTAGTGGTCATTTTAGTACAGAGGTCTTCAAACTTGGCAGCTTTAAGACTTGTGGACTTCAACTCCCAGAATTCCTCCTCCAGTCATGTCAGCTCAGGGATTCTAGGAGTTGAAGTCCTCAAGTCTTAAAGTTGCCAAGTTTGAAGACCCTTATGATAGATAGATAGATAGATAGATGATAGATAGATAGATGATAGATAGATAGATAGATAGATAGATAGATGTGGATAGATAGATAGATAGATAGATGTGGATAGATAGATAGAGGTGGATGGATGATAGACAGACAGACAGACAGGTATAGATTGATAGATCAAGGGTCTTCAAACTTGACAGCATTAATACTTGTGGACTTCAACTCCCAGAATTCCTCCTCCAGTCCTGTTAGCTTGGTAATTCTGGGAGTTGAAGTCCACAAGTCTTAAACTTGCCAAGTTTGAAGACCCTTGTTTTAGAAGATTATGATTGTTGAATGCTTAACTTAACTGTGTTATATCACACAGGTATGCTGGAATCTTACAAGATCTTGTTTGACCCACTGAGGTCTTTTAAGATTTGACCATCCTGACAGCTTAAAAAAAAAACCCAACCCCTTTAGTTGCTGCTAGCATTGCAGGCACTCCTTGAGCCCAAAGCAAGACATTGGTTAAGTAAATTTTGCCTCATTTTACAACTTTTGTTGCCATGGTTCTTAAGCGAATCACTGCAGCAGTTAAGTTAGTAACATGGTTGTTCAATGAACCTGGTTTCCCAATTGACTTTGCTTGTCAGAAGTTTGCATAAGGGAATCTTGTGACCCCAGGGACACTGTAACCATCATAAATATGAGTCAGTTGTCAAGCATCTGAATGTAAATCATGTGACCATGGGGATGCTATAATGGTTGTGTGAAAAATGGCCATAAGTCACTTTTTTCAAACTCAAAGGTCTTGGTAGATTTTCTGTTTCTATGTTGTTAAGTGAACCATGGGGTTGTTAAATGAATCCAGCTTCCTCCATTGACTTTGCTTGTAGGAAACTACCTGGAAAAGTTGCAAATGGCAGTCACATGACCTCAGGGGACATTGCTATTCTCATAAATACACGTTAATATTATTAATATTAATATTATAATGTTAATAATATTAACATTAATATTTTAATATTAATATTAATAATTTAATATTAATAATTAATATTAATGTGTGCTTGATATTATTAAGTGTTGCACCTTATGATTCTTGACGAATGTATCTTTTTTTTTTATGTACACTGAGAACATTTGCACCAAGACAAATTCCTTGTGTGTCCAATCACACGGCCAGTAAAATTATTCTATTCTGTTCTATTCTAATTTCTAAGCACTGAAATTTTGATTTTTTTTCAGTGCCATTGAAACTTCTAAAGATCACTAAACAAATGATAGTAAATCAAGCACTACCTGTAGTACCTTCTTACCTTTCCCCTGATATTAAAGTTCTATCATTGGGAAGATCCGCTCAAACCAAAATCAAAATTCAGCGATGCTTATGATAAAGTGCAAAATTGATCAACAACTGATCCAAAGTTTCTTTCTTCTGGTAACCCATTTTTAGTTGTATAGTTTATATTCTTCTTTTCTTGCTTTGTTCTATTTAGGCTGCTTGCATTACGGTTTCCTTTGTCATTATGTTTCTTTCTTTTAGCCTTGATTTTACTCCTTATGCAAGCTTCAAGTAGCCAACTTCAAAGCATTAATGAGCTATCTACATTTTTTCCCTGTTGTTTACCCATAAACGTAATCAAGTTAAGTTTTGTCTGCTGACTTCCCTCCTTTGCATTTAATTGTCTAATCATATGATCCTCTTACACTCTACTCATTCCAATTTGTTGCTTATTTTATTCAGATTGCCATAAAACCAATACCCCACAGCTGTTCTTTTTTTTTTTTTCTTAGTTGCCTAATAACTAACAAGGTATTTAACTCCCCCAATTAACTCTGAACAATAAGGAAACTAGCACGTAAGTGGGTTGTAAAATACTACTCTAAATGTTAAATGCCATCCAATTACTAAGCATGTTAATTGCTAATGTTTCATTAACCAGAGCTTTAAAGGAGAGGGGGAGAAAACTTGTTTAGGTTGAAAATGACTTTGTTTTTCTAGTATTAAAACTTCCCAGGTAGAATTAAATCCAAATAAGTCAAGTCCACTGTAAATTTTGTGCTTTAAAGTTACTGTTTCAAATTGCACTGTGTTGTATTGGCATAAGAGAACAGTAGAATAAGAGTGTTGAAAGGGACCTTGGAGGTCTTCTAGTCCAACCCCCTGCTCATGCAGTAAGTTCTATACCACTTCAGCCAAACGGTTGTCCAGTCTCTTCTTAAAAACTTCCAGTGTTGGAGCATTTACAGCTTCTGGAAACAAGTTGTTCCACTGACTAATTGTTCTAACTGTCAGGAAATTTCTCCTTAATTCCAGGTTGCTTCTCTCCCTTATTAGTTTCCATCAGTTGTTTCTTGTCCTGCCTCCAGATGCTTTGTAGAATAGAATAGAATAATTTTACTGGCCATGTGATTGGACACACAAGGAATTTGTCTTGGTGCAAATACTCTCAGTACATATAAGAGAAAAGATACATTCGTCAAGAGTCAAGAATCATCAGGTACAACACTTAATGATAGTCATAGGGTACAATAAACAATCAAATCATACTAGGAAACAGTCAATATAGATGGTAAGGATACAAGCNTTGGAAAAAACTGTCCTTGTGTCTAGTTGTTCTGGTGTGCAATGCTCTATAGCATTATTCTGAGAGAAGGAATTAAAACCTATTCTCTTTGGAGAATAGCTTGACCCCCACTTCTTTGTGGGAGCCTGGGATAGTATCTTCTCAAATATAATTTGAGATGCTGCATGATAAATTTCTTACTCTGTAACTACTTGTTCATAAACTTTATTATTACTGCAGTGCATATTTGCCCCCTTATGCATTGAGCTTAATTTTCATTATAAACTGCCTCTTGCATCTGAAAATATACAATATTATCAACACAATGATTTATCCCAAGGAAGGTCTCTTTGCTAAGCTTTGTATAGTGTCATACAGGTAGTCCTTGACCGACGAACACAATTGAGTCCAAAATTTCTGTTGCTAAGCTAGATAGTTGTTAAGTGAGTTTCCCCCATTTTATAACCTTTCTTGCCATAGTTAAGTGAATCACTGTAGTAACATGGTTGTAAAATGAATCTGGCTTCTCCACTGACTTTGCTTGTCAGAAGGTCACAAAAGGTCACATGACTCTGGGACACTGTATCCGTCATAAATACGAGTCAATTGCCAAGAGTCTGAATTTTTGATCAAGTCACCATGGGGATGCTGCAATGGTCATAAGTATGAAAAATGAACATAAGTCACTTTTTCAGTGCCATTTTAACATCATATCAGTGGTGCTACTCAGCCAATTCGCACTGGATTGGGTGAACCGGTAGCAAGGATTTGGCGTGGGTCACCAAACCGGTTGTAAATTCTGGCTGGCTACATCCTCGACCCGATCGCCCTTCCGCCTGATGCTTGCTTCACCCCGCCCGCCTGACATTCGCCTAAGGTATTTCTTTTTTTTCCCTCCCGACAATCAGCTGTGCCGGGAGTCCCAGTAAGGCAAAAAATGGCTCACCCCCCCCTCCATTTTTTGCCTCCCTGAGCCCCAGATGAGCCTTAGGGGAGCAAAAACGCCCCCCTCCCCCAGCAGCTGTTCTAAGGCCAGGAAGCTCCCAAAATGGAGCTTGGAGGGGTGCTGCATGCCCCTCCCATGCTCTGCTCCTTTTCTTCCTGAGCCTCAGGGGAGCCCAAATGTCCCCCCGAGAGGCTCCGCCGGGGCCCACAAGGCCCCCCAAATTTTTTCAAGCAGAAAAAAGCCACGCCCACCCAGTCACCTGGCCCCACCCACTAAGCCACACCCACAGAATCGGTAGTTAAAATTTTTGAATCCCACCACTGCATCATATGGTCACTAAATGAATTGTTATAAGGTCAAGGAGTATCCGTAATGGTTGAAGTGTTTTTGGACGAGGGATATTCAGGATCGAATTGCCTTTCAACCATGGAGTTCAAAAGATAACAGGGGCCAATTGCAGCCTACTTTTCCAGTTCTGGATAAGCTGAGATACAAAAGCAACAATTGAAAAAGTACAGAATAGAATATGGGCCAGCAGAGCAATCTTCTAATATTTAGGGGGCTGCCATCAAGAAGAGGGGGGGGGGTGTCAACTGATTCTCCCAAGCAGGACAAGAAGCAATGGATGGAAACTATAATCAAGGAGAAGTCTGTAGAGATTCTCAGTCATCCAGGTCATGGTTGTCCCATGGTTGTGCTTTTTCAGGAGGAAACTGGACTTTCAAGGTTTTTTTCTCCCCTCTTTTGAAAACATTTGGCTTCTCATCCAAGAAGCTTCTTCAGCTCTGACAGGATCCATCAATCCTTCCATTCCCCACCATCCTGTCAGAGCGAAAGAAGCTTCTTGGATGAGAAGCTAAATGTCTTCAAAAGAAGAAAACAAGAAAATCCAATTGCTGCCTGCAAAAGCACCTTTGCTTCACCTTCACCTTCAAGGAGAAAAGCAACCTAGAACTAAGCAGAAATTTTCTGACAGTGAGAACATCAGTGGAACTGCTTGCTTCCAGAAATTGTGGGTGCTCCATCACCGGAGGCTTTTAAGAAGAAATTGGACAACCATTTGTCTGAAATGGTATAGGATGTCCTGCCTGAGCAAGGGGGTTGGACTAGAAGACCTCCAAGGTCCCTTTCAACTCTTTATTCAGTCATGAGTTTTGTCCAGTGCTGTTGTATATTCCTAGGATTGTGTTTGTGTTTACATGGGTGTTTTTTGTTTTGTTCCCTCTTTGCCTCTCTAATATGGTGTTTGTACCGTTTTTATTTATTTATTTTATTTTGTCAATCGCTTACAAGATAATAGATATAAGTATAAACATCGTTATGAATACATGAAATGGATACATATAAGAAAAATAAAAAGAAACAATAGGACAGGGACGGTAGGCACGTTGGTGCGCTTATGCACGCCCCCTACAGACCTCTTAGGAAAGGGTGAGGTCAATAGTAGACAGTCTAAGGTTAAAGTTTTTGGGGTTTGGGGAAGAAACCACAGAGTCAGGTAGAGGATTCCAGACATTGACCACTCTGTTGCAGAAGTCATATTTCCTGCAATCAAGCTTGGTGCGGTTTACCATTTTCCCACTTTCCACCAAATCCTCTGACTCTCAGCTTCTCTTCCTCTGTAGTTTGCCTTCCTTGAGTGTTAACATTTGACAGCATCACCTGCTGTTTGGGACCCTGCTGTTTTACCTCCCCTTTGTTTTGCAAAATGAACAGTTAATCCCTGGGGTTGGCTTCATCAACTACAAGGCAGAAATGACCTCTTTAAATCTCTCCTTCTTAGGGGTCTTTGTTTTTTTTGTGTGTGGCTTGGCATAGGATTTCTTGGCCTGTTTCATTCCATCTCATGCCCTTCTTTTATCTTGGCCTCAAGGGATTTTTTTCTCCACTGGCTTATTTTTTTTGCTGTTGACATTTTGTAAGGACACCTGCTGTTGGTTCCTCATTTATCTATCGTTCTGAGCCCTCCCTAATGATCTCAGAAAGACTTATGTGACAGCTTCCCATGTTCAAAGCATGGGAAATACATGATTGTCTCATCCTGGTGATTGCAGAAGGATTTCAGAGTTGGAAGGGACCTTGGAGGTCTTCTGATCCAACCCCCTGCTGAAGCAGGAGATCCTATATCATTTAAGACAAATGGCTGTCCAATCTCTTTTTAAAAAACCCCAGTGTTGGAACACCCACAACTTCTGAAGACAAGTCATTCCACTGATGAATTGTTACTATCAGGAAATTTCTCCTCAGTTCTAGGTTGCTTCTTTCTTTAATTGAGTTTCCATCATCGCTTCTTGACTTGACTTCTGGTGCTTTGGAAACTTAATGAGATCTTATGATTTATCACACAACACAAAATGTTAATTAGATCACCTGTTCCCCTTGCCTCCATGTTTTCTGATCCAGTTTGAGAAAGTTGTAAACAATGTAGTGGTTTGTGGAAAGACAACATACCTTTTGTAATTGTTGATTGATGAGTGAATGTGGTCTCATTGTATTTGGGTGCAGGTGTATCTTGGCTAACAAACTACTAAGACCAGGTTGGGTGAGAAATTCTTAGAGCTGTAACCCCAACTGGATGGCATCAAATTGAGAAGGGTACTTTACAGTTGTCCCAAAGTTGATTTTTCAAAAGATAGTTGGGTTTTTAGATATTTAGCTTCTTAGTGACTTATGACTGTTTTTCACACATATGACCATTGCAGCATCCCCATGGTAACTGATTCATATTTATGATGGTTGTCATGTTCTGGAGCCATGAGATAACATTTTGTGAATGTCTGACAAGTCAATGAAGAAGCCAGATTCATTTAACAGCTGTGTTACTTACTTAACAACTGCAGTGACAACTTAACACAACTATGCCAAAAAAGCTTTAATTTACAAAGAACTCCTATAGAAATCTATTATGCAGATTTCCTACCTCTTGTTGAAGAAACAAAAGGAGAATGAGTGGGTGGTGACTTCTATGCCATTAATTTCATTTTGAGCTGATTCACATGAATGAATCACTGATTGACTGACTCTTCAAAGCTTTTGATTTGGGATGTGTGGAATGGAAGGCCATGTATGATTATTACAGCTGAATAAAAGCTCTACAACATATTGCACACAATATATTGTATTACAGTTTTGTAAACACCCACTTATCTTCAAAACTATGGGGCAAAATCACTGTTAAAACACTGTAAAACTAACTTTGATAACTTAACTTTCAACTTAATAAATTGGAACTTTCTTCAGATCATGGATCCAGCTATCCATTACGCTTACATCCTGGGTGTCTGTGGAGATACTCAGTCATCCAGGCCATGATGCAAAAGATACTTTTTCAAGAGGCAACTGGACATTCATGGTTTTCAAATGTCTTCAAAGAAAAAGCATCTTTAGGACTTACATCCGAAGTCACCCCAACTCTGAGGCACCATGAAAGAGACAATAAGTAACACTTGTTAAAAAAAAGTCATTAATGGTACCCATTTCAGCAGATTATTAGGCGTGTCAAATGAATTGAGATGCTTTACAAGCCTGGATTTAAAAAAAGAAACAAAAGAAATTTGTCCATTGCCCATGGAAGGTCCAATAGGAAGGGAAAAGTTTGAAGTTCATTATTTCAGGGTAATTAGCTTGACCCCTGATTGTATGTAATACTTGCTGAGCACAATCTGTTCCCTCTGGAGACCAAGTTGAAAATATGTTGTTCTAAACTAAGGAGAGCTTGAAAATAACTAATGAATGGCCCATTAATTTCCAGTGGTACTAAAATGAACGTGTGGTGGAGGTTGAGGTGCATCAGGTCTTGTGACCCAGAAAATTCTGTATTGGGAACTTTGTCATAACTCCAAGTAAAATGCAACTAAAGCCAAGTAAAAAAGAAAAGAGAAGATAAGACTGTACAGTTGTATAACTCTAATTGTAGAAATGGGTGGATTCATTTAGAATAGAATAGAATAACAGAGTTAGAAATGACCTTGGAGGTCTTCTAGACCAACCTCCTGTTTAGGCAGGAAACCCTACATCACTTCAGACAAATTGTTATCCAATCTCTTCTTAAAAACTTCCAGTGTTGGAGCATTCACAATTTCTGGAGGCAAGTTGTTCCACTGATTAATTGTTCTGTCAGGAAATTTCTTGTTAGTTCGAGGTTGCTTCTCCTTGATTAGTTTCCATCCATTTCTTCTTATCTTGCCTTCAGGTGCTTTGGGGAATAGTTTGACTCCCTCTTCTTTGGGGCAGCCCCTGAGATACTGGAACACTGCTATCATGCCACCCCTAAGTCCTTTTTTTCATCAAACTAGACATCCCCAGTTCCAGCAATCGTTCATTGTATGTTTAATCCTCCAGTCCCCTAATCATCTTTGTTGCTCTTCTCTGCACTCTTTCTAGAGTCTCAACATATTTTTCACATCATGGCAACCAAAACTGGACACAGTATTTCAAGTGTGGCCTGACCAAGGCCTTATATTTAAATAAGTAAACCACATGTGTGTATGGAAGCTTATACAGCTGAGTCTCAATTGCTTTTCCTCCATTGACCAACCAGATGTTGGCTGAGAGATAATGAGAATTACCATCTATACATCTGGATGACTAATCCAGATAAGGTAATATTATTATGATTAATGGCACAGTCAACCAGATGTTTAGACTGGATCTGGTATTTTTATCCACCTATCAAGACCTTCCCATGGATCTAAGATAGCCAGATTTAAAATAATAATATTAAAGATATCACAGGTTCTAAGCCAAGGGTCTTCAAGCTTGGCAAGTTTTAAGACTTATGGACTTCAACTCTCAGAATTCCTGAGATAACCTGACTGGAGGAGGAATTCTGAGAGTTGAAGTTCACAAATCTTAAAGATGTCAAGTTTGAAGACCCTTGTTCTAAGCTGTTCCAAGTAAAGGTGCCTTTTGCAATTGACTGATAGTGATTTTGTCAATGTGTATGATGTTCCAGTTGTGCTCCAGAAGTTTGGGAATATCAAGATTCTCTCAAGGACCTGATGTGTTTTTTTGTACAGTCAGCCATATATTAGACTGAGTTTAGTATTTTTTATTCACCAATCCAATCCTTTCCAAGATGACTACAGGTATTAGCAGATTTGGAGGTATTCAAAGCAGTGGAACATTTAACAGAAGTCAAAATCAGCACCTGGGTCAGCATTCCATTGGACCAGGGATTTTTTACAATCCTCAATAGGAGTTTGGACATCTCAAAATCTGTGAAATAATTGGATAAGGAATGTGGGTCCTAGCTGTGACTTTTTCTGAAGCATTGACTTGGCAATGAATTAAGAGGCTTTCTCCAAGTTAGTAATTTATGTTCAAGTAAAGATTTCTTTCTTGGAGCAGGTTACTGGAGATGGTGCATCTGCTATGGAAGCTCCTTCCTCTGATAAAAGATTCCCTTATCAGTTAATTTCTAAGAAATCACTGGATCACTTCTTGAAGTAAAAGTATCTGGGATTGGGACCTAGGAATCGAGGAAAGAATCAGGTTCAATCCACCCAAAAATAGATTAGTTAGGGCAAAGGTTGATAGAACATTTGCCAAATCTCAACTAGCAATAGCACTTAGATTTACATACCACTTTACAGTGCTTTATGGTCCTCTCTAAGTGGCTAACAGCATCAGCCTATTGACCCCAACAATTTGGGTCCTCTTTTTCCCCACCTCAGAAGGATGGAAGGCTGAGTCAACCTTGAGCCTGGTGAGATTTGAACTGCCAAATTGCAGGCAGCTGCCAGTCAGCAAAAAGTAGCCCTGCAGTACTGCACTCTAACCACTGTGCCATCCCGTGACTAGTTGAATGAACTAATTTGAAATCGATGAATTGGAGCCTATCTCTCTTGTATGAGTTTTATTGAGTAGCTTTGATTGGAGTATATTCCTTCCTCCCTCCCTCCCTCCCTCCCTCCCTTCCTTCCTTCCTTCCTTCCTTCCTTCCTTCCTTCCTTCCTTCCTTCCTTCCTTCCTTCCTTCCTTCCTCCCTTCCCTCCCTGCTTCCCTCCCATGCTTCAGTATATAGTGTGGGAAATATTATTTGTAACAGTCTTTCAATATTATTCCTGGAAGAGTTCACAAGATCTGTCAAACTCTTTTTAAGCCTTAGTCTGTGCTTTTTTTAGTCTTTTTAGCTGATTAATCAGCAAGGGAATACTTTAACTGGCAGTATAGATATTAGTAATATTAATGTATACATGGAGTAACAAAAGAAGATAATTAGCAATAGAGTTTTTCCTCTTCTAATAACCTCAGTTTCTAACCTCATTAGATCCTAATCGTCTGTTGGTTTCCATGCATGCAAATATTTTATAATTTGCATTTATACATTTATGTAATTATAATATAGAAGTATCGCTGTCCCTATTGCTTATTTCTTCATTTCTTACATGCTAAGGGCTCATCTCTTATTTAAAGATTACTAACCGACAGAGGGTAATGAGATGGAGAATGTAAAGCAATGCCTCTTAGATCAGATCTTCAAAATAGTTTTAGGTGAGTTCTGGGTTTTCTGATGGAATTCTATTTCCTCCTTTCAAATACAGACAATAAAACCTGGAAGAACAGCAGATCTCTTTATCAAACTCTAGATTTATAATTAAGAGTTATAATCTTAATTAAGAGTTTTAGATCTAGGGAGAAGAAACCATGTCTGATGACACCTATGTTATGTAGCTCAGGTTGAGGTGCTACACAATTCTTCACGTTGGACCAAACCTGTCGTATCTTTGTTTGAGACCATACAGAGAATACACAGAGCAATTTGTGATTTGTCCTCCAAATTTTACTTCCTCCTTTTTTTGGGGGGGGGGGATTAAAAGGAGGTCGATGAATTTCCACTTATCTGAGAACACAAGGTCCCAGTTAATATTTCCTTTATTTATGTAAACATCATGTAAACATAGTTTGATGCCCTGTGATTGCCTTGTGTCCTTTCTTTTCTCTTTCTTTTCTCTTTATTGGTATGTCGGATAACTAAATGGACCAAAACACACAGCCTTCTCTGCAAAAGTAGGAAAGAGTCTATTTTGTTAAATATTCCCTTTGACATTGGTAATGAGTCTGAGAGGGGTAACGCGCTGCCTTGCAAGCCAATGAAAGTTCCCATTTTGTACAAAGGGAGGGGAAGTTGGCAATGGGTTGCCACTTCCTCTGCCCCCCAGATAGTTTGGCTCGAACCGGTTCTTTGCCTGTAAAGAAAAAGTCTTGAAAAGGACCTCAGCTGACCAGAATATGAAAGTTCCCTGGGCATCGACCACAGAACAAATTGGTGCTGAGCCCAGAAGTTCTGTTCTGGTTTTCCTTTGACGAGGAGCTGTGTGGGTTTGCTGCTAACACCCATCTTAAATGAGTGGGGAGAGAAGTCTCTTGTCCTCTTGAACTTTACCCCAAGCTTGTAAGTTTTAAGAAGTAAGTGTAAGAAGGGAGAAATAGAGACGGTAGGTAATATCCTAGGAAGTTTAAGGACAAAAAAAAAGGAGAGAAGCCCGTGTTCCACCAAGTTAACATGTCAGATGGAAAAGACCACCAACAGAAGCAACTCAATGGATATGGAGAGAAGGCGAAGGAGAGAAGCCGCACTTCCTTGGTTATTCTACAGTCTGTTAACCGTAGTATTTTCACCTCTGCAGTCTCTCCCGCCGCCGAGCGCATCCGTTTTATCTTGGGAGAAGAGGATGACAGCCCGGCACCACCACAGCTCTTCACAGAACTGGATGAACTTCTACCTGTGGATGGGCAAGAGCTGGAATGGAAGGAAACGGCCAGGTGAGTACCGTTCGATGGGCTGGTTGGGGTTGCTTTTTTGTCCTTGAGAAGAAAGTTCAAGTCCCACGTCAAAGAATCTGGACCAATCCTACATGTTAATTTGGGGGGTAGGGGAAGGGGAACCCAAAATTTCCTAAAACAAGGGGTTCCACTGTATGGATAATAATTATAGTCCAATGTTCAGGAAGATGTTTCTGAATAGCAAGAATTTGTTCTCACATTATATTTTAAATACCTCTTTAGAGAGCTTATTGGAATGAGTTGTATTCCAGGAAAAAGTACATTACAGTCATAGACACTATTTATATTCTTAATGATGAAATGGAATCATCTTATTGTGATGTACAGGGAGTCTTCCACTTACGATCACAACTGAGCCCAGAATTTATATTGCCAAGTGAAACATTGGCTAAGTGAATTTTGCCCCATTTCACAAACTTTCTTGCTTCAGTTCAGTGAATTGTTGCCATTGTCAGATTGTTAACACAGTTGCTAAGCGGATCTGGTTTTCCCATTGACTTTGTTGGTCAGAATTTCACAAAAGGCACACACACACACACACAATCCTGGGACACTACAGCCATCATAAATATGAGTCAGTTGCCCACTGTCTGAATTTTGAGTTAGTGACCACACAGGGAGGCTGCAATGATTGTAAGTGTGACAAGTGGGCGTAAGTCACTTTTTTTAAGTGATGTAACTTTGAGCAGTCACTTAAATGAACTGTTGCAAGTCAAGGACTACCTGTAATCATATACTCAGTGAGTAGATCTCCAGACTTTCAATCTGAGTCTAATTCAAATGAAGCCCTTTTGAGGGGTGTTGTTCAATTCAGACAAAATACAAAAACAAGTGCTGGGTTTCTCCATTCCAACCAATTTATGGTTTCTTTGGAAGAGAAACCTAGAGATAAAATTGTTTCTGAGCAATGACCCTGTTAAGCAATAGTTAATGAAGATGCCATTAATGTAATCAGATTAGTGATTCCACGGACCTTGCTTTGCTTAGCGGAGACTTAACTATGACGTTACAATAACTTATCTTTCTGCCAAGTCTGAACTCTTTTTATTTTTCACTTTGGGGAAAATTACTGGGCTGATCGAAGCGCTGACTCAGGATTGTCCAGGATCTGTGACATCAATGCTTTTAAATATTAGCCTTTCAGATTTTTTTTCATTTTTTTTAAAGCTCTCCTAACTTACCTTTCTGCCTTAAGATATATTTTTTTATTGGATCTCAGTTTTGGCAGATAACTTCCCCCCATGTGTGTTTCCAATATTTCTGCTCCTTAAGGCAACTCCCTACGTTATTATTATTTCCCTATGCAAATACCAGCAGTATGAATTTATCTCTTTTGAGTAAATATCAAGTGGTGTCTTGATATATACGTAGTCCTCAAATTAAAACTATTTAAAATTATTCAGTGACTGTTCAAAGTTACAATGGCACTGAAAAAAGTGACTTATGACCGTTTCTCACCCTTACAATGATTGCAACATCCCCCATAATCCCCCATAATTCGAACGCTTGGCAACTGACTCATATGTACGATGGTTGCAGTGTCTTCAGGCTCATGGGATTCCCCTTTTGTGACCTTCTGACAAGCATTTAATGACCGTGTTACTAACTTAACTTCAGTGATTCACTGAACGGGGGAAAGAAAAGCCATAAAATGGGGCAAAACTCACTTAACAGAAATTTTGGCCTCAGATATAGTAATACGTCAAGGACTCTCTGTATGGATTACATTCGCCATTCAGGATGCACAGATATTTCCAGTCTACACTCATTTAACAGTATATCTCATTGGCCAACTTTCTCAAGCAAGTAACGGTTGGGAAATTCATGTATTTATAATTATTGCTTCACATTCAGGCATGCTGTGGGAAATCAATGGGGGTTTTTTTTGTGCACTGAAAATAGGAAAATGTCCTTGATAGATCAATGTTAAGAGATACTTCCTAACAGTAAGACATTGACAGTGGAATCCTGGACATGTTTCCTTTTGTGTGTTCAGGTAGAAGAAACGAGATAGCTTTAATTTGGATTGTTCACAAAGGAGGTTTTTTCAGGAGACAACTTGATTTTATTGGTTTTTTTTCTCTTTTGAAGACATTTCGCTTCTCATCCAAAAAGCTTCTTCAACTCTGAGAGGATAATGGATTGATGGATATTCACTATCCTGTCAGAACTGAAGAAACTTCTTGGATGCAAAGCAAAGTGTCTTCAAAAGAAGGGGGGGGAAAACCACAAGGAAGTCCAGTTGCCTGCTGAAAAAGCACTTTGCGACAACCATGACCTGGATGGCTGAGAATCTCCACAGACTTTTAATTTGGGTTGCTTTACTGAGCTGAGATTTCAACAGGTAGCACCCCTGCATGCTCGAAGAGAGCTTTGTATTGCATTGTAATCCTACTGTGACTTTAGTAAGCTGCCAGTGCTGGTTATGGGGGTGACAGGTAGGGTGATTTTTTTTTCATTTTTGAAAGAATATCTTTGACATGAAGAATGGTTGCAAGAATTGGGTGTGTCTAATCTTGTAAAAAAAGGACAAGGGGAGACATGATAGCAGTATTCCAGTATTTGAGGGGCTGCCACAAAGAAGAAGGGGTCAAATTACTCTCCAAAGCACCGGAGGGCAGGACAAGAAACAATGAATGGAAACTAATCAAGGAGAAAAACAACCTAGAACTAAGGAGAAATTTTCTGTCAGTGGGAACTATTAACCAGCGGAACAATTTGCCTTCAGAAGTTGTAGGTGCTCCATCACTGGAGGCTTTTAAGATGAGACTGGACAGACACTGGTCTGGAATGGTATAGGGTCTCCTGCTTGAGGAGTGGGTTGGACTAGAAGACCTCCAAGATCCCTTCTAACTCTGTTCTTCTGTTATTTATTCTGGCCCTTTTCGATTCTGGGGTTCTGTGAAGAACCCATTTTTTTTCCCTAGGAAAATATTAATCTGGGCATTTGCCTTATATTTTGCATTAATTCATCCCACCTTTTTCTCAGCATTTTCTTCTATATCGACTGTTAGATTTTTTCCCCCCAAAAAACCTCATTGTTTTTACTAAGAAGCTCACAACTAAGACTACTTGAGGTATTTGATCTTTATGCATTCTGCTGCAAAATGACCTGAATGACCGAATTCCTAAACTCTCTGAATTTTGCTCCCTGCTTAAAGAACCCAGGAGCAAAATGCATTTAAATTGTAAAATAGCTCAGTGCATTTAGAAATGGTGGCCTGCAGACTCAAACATATGAAGAACGATTGCAGGGATTTGGTATGTCTAGTCTGATGAAAAAAGAAGGACTAGGGGTGACATGATAGAAGTCTTCCAATATCTCAGGGGCTGCTCCAAAGAAGAAGGAGTCAAGCTATTCCCCAAAACACCTGAGGGGAGGACAAGAAGCAATGGGTGGAAACTAAGCAAGGAGAGAAGCAACCTTAGAGCTAAGGAGAAATTTCCTGACAGTCAGAATAGTTAATCAATGGAGTGAAGTTGTGAGTATTCCAACACTGGAATCTCTTTTGAAAAGATTAGACAGCCTCTTGTCTGAAATGGTATAGGCCCAGGTTTCCTGCTTGAGCAGAGTGTTGGACTATAAGACCTTCAAGGTCCCTTCCAACTCTGTTATTCTGACTTCATTTTCCAGCTTCATACATCCTTTTGCTTTTTTTCCCCCTTACTATCATTTATAAACTCTGCTCTGTGGCTGTGGATTGCAGCACAATTCGTAGACTCACGCCAGCTTCGACTTATGCGGCAAACCATGGTTAAATCTGTGAATGGTTTGCATGATATGGGAATGGAGTCTCTTAGTTCAGATAACTTCTCCAACTGCTGTGCACATGCGATTTATCTTGCTCTATTCTAGCAAGCGCAACGGTTATTAGCCCTTAGCTGCCACACTGGAGAATGTTTACACAGCTTTCCCTGGTGCGCTGGTAACTAGATGACCCTGTATCTTCAAAGAGCTGTTCCAACAACAAAGCAATAAAAAGTTGTTAAGCTTTGTCACTTGAAGATTAAACCATTTAAAGACCAAGGACAGTCAGAGAACTTCTTTTGTTCTGACTCCTGGTACCACACCTTGATTGACGAAATTGTGTTGATTTGCAGAAAGGAGTTGCACAACTCCATAACTAACCCTCTGCTACTGTTTTGTAACTTAAAGAGAAGTTAATCACCCCAAAAATGAGAGTCTGAAATGTTCTAATTCTGTGCGGTGTTTTTTTTGGGGGGGAAAGGCTGGGTGGTCCTCAATTTATAACCACAATTGAGCCCAGATTTTCAATTGTTAAGTGAGACATTTGTTAAGCAAGTCTTGCCCCATTTTACAACCCCCCCCTTTTTTTTTAACCACAGTTCTAAAATTAATCACCGGATTTGATAAAACAGCCACCTGGTTGTTAAGTGAATCTGGCTTCCCCATTGATTTTGCTTGTCAGAAGGTTGCAAAAAAGGATCACATGACCCGGGGACACATCAACGGTCATAAGTATGAACCAGTTGCCCTTGGACTGAGTCTGCAACTAAGTGGGAGTCTTAGATTCTTATGTCGCTTTGACTTCAAATGCTAATCCCAAAGGTGCTTTTTTCAAGAGGCAACTGGACTTTCTTGTTTTTCCCTCGAAGATGTTTCGCTTCTCATCTAAGAAGTTTCTTCAGCTCAAACAGGATTAGTGGGGAATGGAGAAGCTGAAGAAGTTTCTTGGATGAAAAGTGAAACGTCTTCAAAGAAAAAAAACCAGAAAGTCCAGTTGCCTCCTAAAAAAGAGCCTTTGGGACAGACAAGCAGGACCTGGAGGACTGAAAACCACTACAGACTTCAAATGCTAAGAAAAAAATAGTTATTGCTTCTTCTTTTTTTTTCAAATGCTAAGAATATTTATTTGTTTGCTTTTATCTTGTATTTATTTTAATTTAAACTGCTTGTTTCAATGGTTTTATATACTTTTCATTAGTACCAGGAGTGGGATTCTACAGGTTCGCACCTATTTGCTGGAACCGGTTTTTACATTTTAAACAGTTTGGAGAACTGGCTGTGAGAAGAAATTCCTGGCCTAATCCTGTAAGGAAGGCAGGAAGGAAACATTCTGGTGTTGCTTACAGAAACTGCCTCTCCATTAACCCTTATTGCATTCTTGGCAGGATTAGACTTCCTGTCTCAGGAACTTCTCTGGAGTTTTTTTCCCCCTCCTTTGCTGGTACTTTGCTTGTGTAGAGTGACCATTCAAAGTTACAATGGCACTGAAAAAAATGACTTATGACCATTTTTCACATTTACGACTGTTGCAGCATCCCCACAGTCATGAGAGGCCTCGATGTGGGGATGTGTGCCTCGATGTTAGTGATATTGAGTTGGCCACACCCAGCCAATAACATGACCACCGAACCATGTCCACCCAATCACATGAGCACCAAGCCATGCCCACCACCTAAGCCACGCCCACAGAACTGGTTGTTGAAATTTTTGAATCCCACCCCTGATTAGTACTACCGCCTAGATTCACTGCATGAGATGGGCAGCTATGCAAATACGATTAATTAAATATACCGAAAGTGAAAGCATGAAAGTGGCCTTCAGTCTTGCTCTGACAGGTTGGCTTTTGTTCGATCAACCTAAGCCTCACTTGACCAGATTTTCAGCAGGCTGCGATCCACCTTTAGATAAGTTCAACCACATTAATTCTTTTTCTTGTTACAGGTGGATAAAATTTGAGGAGAAAGTGGAGCAAGGAGGAGAGAGATGGAGTAAACCCCATGTTGCCACATTGTCGCTTCACAGTTTGTTTGAACTGAGAACATGTATAGAGAAAGGCTCTATTCTGCTGGATCTGGAGGCCTCAACACTCCCTCAAGTTGTAGGTAAGTCTTAACAGAGATGGACCATTCGGTGTGTAGCATCTTTGACTTAGAAGAGTTGTTGGTCTTTTAAAGATTCTTCAGAATCTAATCTGGGTTGATCATTGGGAGCAGAGATTTAATCTTCTGAGTTTTCAGATTCATGATGCAGCCCATCCTCAGGGAACTTCTCTCTATCAGAATGTGTAGAGAATGTGTAGAGATACTCATTCTTGAGAACCTTCTAAGCATAGCTGGCTGGAGAATTCTGGGAGTTGAAGTCCACAAGTCTTAAATTTGCTAGGTTTGGGGGCTCCTCTTCTAAGCAAATATCAGATAACAGATAATCAGAGTTGGAAGGGACCTTGTAGGTCATCTAAACCAACCCCCTGCCCAAGCGGGAGACCCTACACCATTTCTGACAGATGGGAGTGCAATCTTGTGCAAATCTCTTTCTTCTTGAAAGTCTCAAGTGATGAAGCTCTCACAACTTTTGAGGGCAACTTCTGTTCCATTGGTTGATTGTTCTCACTGTCAGAAAGTTTCTCCTTATTTCCAGGTTGAATGTCTCCTTGTTCAGTTTCCATCCATTATTCCTTGTCTGGCCTTCAGGTGCTTTCAAAGGTCTGTTTTAATACTTGAAGGGATGTCACAGAGAAGAGGCTGTTGATTCATTCTCCATAATACCTGAAGGCAGGTCGAGAAACAATGGATAGATGTTCATCAGGGAGATCCAATCTGGAAATAAGGAGGAATTTCCTAACAGTGAGAATGATTAATCAGTGGAGCAGCTTGCCTTCTGGAGTTGTGGGTGCTCCATCAATGGAGGTTTTCAAGAAAAAATTGGTAATCATTTGTCCAGGATGGTATGAAGACTCCTGCCTTGGACCGGTGGGTAGAGTAGAAGATCTGCAAGATCCCTCCCAGTCTTATGATTCTGTGAATATGACGTTGAATTTGAAAATGAAAACCTAGGTTTATAATCTCGCCTCATTGTTTAGTAGGCTTAGATGGTCCATCAAGTGGCATCTGAACTGCAAGATGCTAAATTCTGTCCAGAGTTTGAGGCTATCTAGCATTCGAAGGAGCCTTGGTGGTGCAGTGGTTAAAGTACAGTACTACAACCTACTCGTACTGCAATGTGGCAGATCGAATCCCACCAGGCTCAAGGTTGACTCAGCCTTCCATCCTTCTGAGGTGGGTAAAACGAGGACCCAGATTGTTGGGGGCAAGTGGCTGACTCTGTAAACTGCTTCTCAGAGGGCTGTAAAGCACTATAAAGCGGTATATAAGTCTAAGTGCTATTGCTATTCTGGCTGATTTATTAAAATAGCACCAGATTCAGTGGATTTGCAGGACAGTTATGCAAGAAGCCATTGGACTCTATTCAAGAAAAGCCATGTTTTGTTCTCCATTTTTTTGAACAGCTCACTCTCAAAAAAGAAAGATAATTGGACTTCAACTCACATACTTATTATTTGTCGGGTTATACATTTAATGTCCATTGTTTACAGTTAGTTCCACAGCGAAAGAAAACAAGCAATTCCTTTCTTTAAAAGGCAAGAAGGTGTAAATTGTTTCTAATCAATTTGAACTTAACTGCCACTTGTCAGATTAAAACTTAGAGGTTTTAGCAAAAGAAGAAAGTAGGGGAAAAGTTGGAATTAATTTAAAAAAAAAGTAAAATCAAGTGTTTCTGTATGCTGAAACCATTTCAGTAACTCTGAGGAATTTTAACAATGTCAATAACCTTGAGGAAAGAGAAACTGTAATATTAAATTAGAAATTTCAGTTAATAATATTGAAGCAAGAAAAGAATCAACCAGCTGCAACTATAGAATAAAATGTCCAAACAATATTCTGGTATTTGCTTTTTTAAAAAATGTTTATGACTGGTTTGGGGAAATTATATCACCTAAAGTTTATTACAATTGGTATTGTATGTTGATGTAAGTTCTTTTTATTTGTTTTGTAAATTGCCCTGGGAATAATGAGTATCTGTACAACAAAAGCTATAAATATATAAATTACAATAGAATAAATTAAATTCCTAGTTTGATTTGATTGAGCCTCTTGAGAACACTTGCAAGAAGTGAGATGTTACAATAGAGTAGAATAGAATAGAATAGAATAGAATAGGATAAAGGGAAGGGAGAATGGAATGGAATAGAATAGAATAGAACTGAATAGAATTCTTTATTGGCCAAGTGTGATTGGACACACAAGGGATTTGTCTTGGTGCAAATGCTCTCAGTGTACATAAAAGAAAAGATACATTCGTCAAGAATCATCAGGTACAACACTTATTGATAGTCATAGGCTACAATAAGCAATTGAATCAATACTAGGAAACAGTCAATATAAATCATAACAATACAAGCAACAAACTCCTACAATCACAAGTGGGAGGGGATAGGTGATAAGGAATGATGAGAAGATTAATAGTAGTGCAGACTTTATAAATAGTTGGGCAGTGTTGAGGGTATTATTTGTTTAGCAGAGTGATGGTGTTTGGGAAAAAACTGTCCTTGTGTCTAGTTGTTCTCTAGCGTCGTTTTGAGGGTAGGAGTTGAAACAGTTTATGTCCGGGATGTGAGGGGTCTGTAGATATTTTCACAGGCCTCTTTTTGACTCGTGCAGTATACAGGTCCTCCATGGAAGGCAGGTTGGTAGTAATTGTTTTTCTGCAGTCCTTATTATCCTCTGAAGTCTGTGTTGAAAAAAAAAAAAAACAGAGTTGGAAGGGACCTGGGAGGTCTTCTAGTCCATTTCCTTGCTCAAGGAAGAGACCCTATACAATTCCGAACAAATGGCTGTTCAGTCTCTTCTTAATATAAATTTAATATATAAAATATTAAAATATAAAAGAATCATATTGCATCCTAGTTTGACTGGGCTGGTTACCAATGTGGTACATGTAGTGATAATTCCAATTTTGTGGCAACTCAGTTTTGATGTGTGAAGAAATGGTCTAGTTTGCCTGATCAGCTGCCCACATTGTGACTTTGTGGTAGTGTAACACGCATGTTGTCATTAAGTTTCGGCATTGGTACTACCAACTAAAAAGATACTCCTTTGGTCTTTTTTAGCTGCCAAAAAGAGAGTGGGGGAAAACAAGGCATTCTTAAAATGCCTAGATATCAGCTCAATGGCCCAAAGTTGTTGGAGCATAAGAAGGTTATTGGAGAGCAAGATGGATGACTCTTGGTCATTGTGATTTAGTACTGGCTGCACCCAACAACGCACCAACATGGCAATTTCTAATAAACCAATTTACTTTTTCTGAGATGCGGCTAGAGAGTTTTGCCTTGAATTAAGCCGGTTGCAGCCCACCTCTGCCCCTGGGCCATGAGACTGACAGCCCTGGTTTAATTAGTAAAACCCAAAGAGTTTCATTCTTTTCCACCTCAAGCACAAAGTTCAGAAGCGGTTTCCATGTTGGAACAAAAGAACTTATGTTCTTTTCTTTAATAGAATAGAATAGAATAGAATAGAATAGAATAGAATAGAATAGAATAGAATAGAATAGAATAGAATAGAATAGAATAGAATAGAATAGAACTAGATAGAATAGATAAATAGAATAGATAGAAATAGAAATAGAATAGAATAGTAGAACAGAACAGTACAGAACAGAATTGAATTCTTTATTGGATTCCCAGTTGTGATTGGACACACAAGGAATTTGTCTTGGTGCAAATGCTCTCAGTATACATAAAAGAAAAGATTACATTCGTCAGAGTCAAGAATATCAGGGTACAACATTTAATAATAGTCATAGGGTATAATAGGCAATTCAATCATGATAGAAACAGTCAATAAAAATTGTTAGGAACAAGCAACAAAGTTACAGTCATACAGATCATAAGTGGGAGGAATGGGGAAGGAAAGAGTGGGAGATTAATATTAATAGTAATGCAGATTTTGTAAGTAGTGGACAGTGTTGATGGGAATTATTTGGTGAGCAATAGTGGATGGAGTTGGGAAAACTTTCTTGTGTCTAGTTGTTCTGGTGTGCGTGCCTTATAGGGTTGTGTGTTGATGTATAGTGGAAACAGTTCATTGTCTGGGATGTGAGGTGCTGTAGATATTTTCACAGCCCTCTTTTTACTGTGCAGCAACAGGTCCTCAATGAAGGCAGGTTGAAGTAATTGTCTTTCTTCAGTCTTAAATACTCTCTGAAGTCTGGTCTGTTCTTGTTGGTTGCAGAAACCAAACCAGACATGTTAGAGATGCAGATGACACAGACTCAATAATTCCTCTGTAGAACTGGATCAGCAGCTCCTTGGGCAGTTTGAGCTTCCTGAGTTGGTGCAGAAAATGGCCCATTTTACCATTCCAGTCAATTCCATAAACTTTTCCCCTTTTCTTGCCCCTTCTCATCTGGTTTGATGCTCTCTTTTCGCCTTGCAGAGATGGTCGTGGACAACCAGATCGACACGGGCCTGCTAAAGCAAGACATGAAGGACAAAGTCATCTACACGCTGCTCAGGAAACATCGGCACCAGACCAAAAAATCCAACCTCCGATCGTTGGCCGACATTGGGAAGACCGTCTCCAGTGCAAGTAGGATGTTAACCAACCCTGATAATGGTAATGCAGAGGCTGGTGGGCTGTGGCCTTCCTGTAGAGATGCTCTGAAAAACTAACTCCGCTCCTAGCTCATGGAGACACATCGAATCCATGAGTAACTTAGCATATTGGCCCCCCAACTTTTTGGGCACCAGTTCCGTGGAGGGAGGTTTTTCTCGCGGACCAGAGAGGGTATGGTTTCATGCCCGTAGAGGGCGTGCTGCCTGCATCCCGCGGATGGGGCTTTGCTTGTTTGCATGGTTGCTGGCATGCCACGGCCCAGTTCCAGTCCATGGAACAGGTGATTGGGGATCCCTGGTTTAGCAGATCCTACTGATTGATTTATCAGTTATGGATTCCAAAGGCTAGTAGCACTATGTTGCATGGCTCTTAACTCTTCTCTGCTGCAGCCTGGGAATTATTGTGGATATGCTTTGGTTTCAATTAGCCTTGGGCTGTGCTGAAATGCAGTGCTATCCACAGGGGAGAAGGACAAAAGCAGTGTGGTGGTGCCCCCTCCATTTTAGTGGTGCTGGTGTTGGGTGTATTGCCTCATACCTAAAAGGTAGAGCGAAATGTCAATGGAGATTCACTGTCATCCAGGTCACAGTTGTTCCAAAGGTGCTTTTTTTTCAGAGTTGAAGAAGCTTCTTGGACGAGAAGTGAAATGTCTTCAAAGAAAAAACAAAAAGTCCAGTTGCCTCTTGAAAAAATGCACCTTTGGGATAACCATGACCTGGGTGGCTGAGAAGCTCCACAGACATTGATCTTTGCATTTGGGCCAATGAAAAGGTCATTTATTGCAGACTGACCCAGTGTTCTCATCCAAGAAGTTTCTTCACTTCTTCAGCTTCTTAAGTTCTTTAGAACTGAAGAAGCTTCTTGGATGAGAAGTGAAATGTCTTCAAGGAAAAACAAAGAAAGTCCAGTTGCCTCTTGAAAAAGCACCTTTGGGACAACCATGATCTGGATGGCTGAGAAGCTCCATAGAGATTAATCTTTGCACTGTATCCAGATTGATGGATTGATTCTGTTCAGCCACAGTTTATGACCTAATGGAAGGTTCATGGTGCTATCCAGCTATCACGACACCACTTGCATAATTATTCTGCTTTTTCTTCCTTATTTCTTTTGAATGTAGCAAGGGGGAAAAAAACACTATGGAAATAAAATGGAGTTAATGCGAAAAAGCATTATCTCTTCTAAAATACCCTATTTAAGGCAGGGATACTTGCTTGATAAAACTATGATTTGAAAGTCTGTTCTTTCTTCAAGATTGTTATTATGGGGAACCGGTTTTCAAAATCTAAATCGGGAGGGAAAATGACAGAACAAGATGCTTGATCCATATTAGAAATATTAGAAATATAGAACATATTAGAAATACTTGAACTTTTACAATTTCCCAGGACGTGGAGAATACATGCAATTTGAAGATTAAGGTACAACTATCCATTTTCCCTCTAAAAAGCTTTTTTCGATAGGAAAGGCAATGAAAGCCTCACAAACATAATCCAGAAAGTAATACTATATCACCTTTGTGAAATGGAAATTGCAGTGAGAACAATAATAGCATTACACCACTTAAACGAAAATGACACTTCTCTGAAATGGTACATATCTCTAATTTGCTTCTTTTGTCAGACAAATTTGAATTGCACTTTTCAAAAGATTTTCTAAGTGCTGCAAGAACTCGGGAATATGAGTGAAAAGGAAAATAGCTGAGAATCGAAAAGTGATAAGACTGTAGAAGAAGAAATAAAAATAACACCATGCTTTAAGAGTGGATGAAATAATTTCTTAAATATAGGATTATAGTTTCCTAAATTCCTATAGGATTATAGTTTCCCAGCTATTCTTAACAAAATAATGAAAAATAGAAACAAGCTTAGTAGCCACATGAGAAATGAGAAACCCAGTGATCCTATCCTAAAACAAAGAATCCATCATTTATTTATCATGGTTACTTAAGGTTGTTAAAAAATGTATCAGGGAAGTTGCAATTGTCATTAAGTTGGATTGACTTGGAGGCAGGTCAATGGGATTTTATTCTCAAAACATTATTCTGCTTTATTTCAAATAGTTAAATAATGCAGAAATTTGAAAACTAAAGCGAGGAAAAAAAAAGAACAGGAAAGGATTGACAGGTTAAAAGGAGCAAGCTAATGAGTCATTGTCACGTTATTTTAAGTCATACAAAATGGAACACGTTTTTATTCATTGCCAACATAACGTGCTGGAATCACACATTTCCAAATGTTCAGGTACAAATTGTTCTTTTCTCATACAGGCCATTTCTCAGCATGCATTCGAATCCAGCAACAACCTGCAAAATTTGAGCCAGGCTTATATTTTTGGCTATAGTATCTTCCATGATGAGTTATAAAATAACACATGTTTGCATTTGTTTCAGTTTTTTTAGGTAAAATAAAACCAACAGGTTGTGCTCAGAAATTTTAGCAGATGACATCTTAGGTCACTAAGCTCAGATTTGCTTGTCCTGATTTAGAACATATTAAGTAGGGAAAGTTAAAATTTAGTCCAAAGAGAAGATACAGCACCCAAGCAATATTATATTGACCTTGCTTTCATTAAACATGAAATCATCCTACTTCTCCTCCTCCACATAATCATCCTCATCCTCACCATCTGTTCTGACCCAGGCTTCATCAAACGTAATTAATCACAAGCTTGTTTTAAAAGCAAAATCTATTTTATTGCAACACTGGGAATTGCTTTCATTCCCAGCCAGAACTAATCTTAAATAGTTTCCCAAGATTAGCACACACCTTGCAGTGCTGTGGAATGCTGCCAGAAACAGAAGTATCCAATTAATTGTAACAGAAACCAACCGAAGTACCAGAACAAAAAATCAGATTACACAGAGCTTCAAGGAGGACTCGGAATCTAATTGAACTACTTTGCTCCCTTCAAAACTTTCGTCATTGAGGTTTGACTTTTATCCCTTATGGGAGGGGCAATCATCTCCCAGCCTTACTCTTGAGTTGCCCCTTCTGTTTCAGCTGCTTTTGCCTTCTAGCAGTTCTGCACAGATGCGCACGGGGAACAGGCTCCCCTGGTTCCTCTGCCTTGCTGCTGCCAGACTCCGAAGGCTCCGAAGGCAGCACCCCAGTCCCAGATGGTCCTGGCCCCATCCCTGCATCGGACCCAGGACCCGTGTTCAAGTCCTCTTCAGACTCCCTGAATGGTCCCCTTTCTTCCCCACTGTCTGATTCTACAGCCGTCTGCACCAGCTGCCGGCAAACCACAACACCATCTTGACTTTTTAAAAACCTGAACTTTTTTTTTTGAAAAAAAAAACCAAAACAAATTTATTCCATCATCTGAAATTTAAGCTTGTGATTGAATGTGATCCAAATCACAGATTGTTTTGTAGTCAGGTGTTATAAATATGATCCTATAGATCAGATGGGGATGCGATGGCTCAGTGGTTAAAGACTCTGAGCTTGTCAGCTGGAAAGCTAAATAGCCCAGATTCGAGACCTTGAATGCTGCAAGGTGGGGTGAGCTCCTATCCTTGCCCCAGCTTCTGTCCACCTAGCTGTTCGAAAGCATGCAAATGTGAGTAGATAACTAGGTACCACTTTGGTGGGAAGATAACAAGTTCAGTGCACCTCGGCGTATAGACATTTGACCACATGACCATGGAAATTTCTTTGGCCAACACTGGCTCCCTTGGCTAAGAAATGGGACAAGACCAACCCTAACCCTAACCAGACATGACTGGGCAGGGGAAATCATTACCTTTATAGATCAGACCTTGGAATTTTAATTTACATATGTGCATGGCAATTTCAAAACCCTACTGGTTTGCCTTTCCACAACAGCCCCAGTTTCTCATATGGCCTTTTGGGAAAATTAACTGTTCACCCCTGCTATAAATGGTATTCTACTACTCAAGGTTTTAACATCCTAACTGTCAGAATTTAGTTGGTTACAAAGGCTGGGAGTTCAGAGTTGAAGTCCCAAATATCTACAAGTCAGCAGGTTGGAAATGAATACGATGTATTTATGGGTCTCATTTTGTCTTGGGATTCTTAGGAATATATAGGCCCAGCACCTAATCAAATTTCAGGAATGTTTACTTCATCTTGTAGGAATATGGTTATTTATAGCTACTCTTTATATCTAGAATGCCATGGGAAATTAAATGCCAAAATAAGTAATTTTGCTTACTTGTTTTAAAGAGCCAGTCCCCAAAATTCTGCTTATTGTTTCTCTCTAGAACTTGCTGTAATTAACCCTGTGGTAAAATTTTTCATGGCCTAGGAAAAAGACTTTAACTTTTTAAGGGTGATTGTTGTTCCTCTATTACTAGAGGCATTTACTGGGTTTTGTGGTCTCAGCTCACTTGTCGTTTGGGAGAAGATACTCCAGGTCAGAAAGGAGGTGAACATATAGAGTAAATGGTACAATATCATGCAAACAGCCATGGGACTTTGCACCCTTGGCTCAATGCCAGTCATTTAATCCCCATATTTCTGAAAAAAAGGATCATATGTATAGTTCATTAAGTTAAAGAACAAAATCCTATGAATGGTTGCCAAATTCCAGCTTAGTTTCTTGTATTCTTTTTCTGGAATGTGTATGGTTTTCTCTTCTCTTCTCTTCTCTTCTCTTCTCTTCTCTTCTCTTCTCTTCTCTTCTCTTCTCTTCTCTTCTCTTCTCTTCTCTTCTCTTCCCTTCCCTTCCCTTCCCTTCCCTTTTCTCCTTTCCTCCCCTCCCCTCTCTCCTTCCCCTCCCCTCCCCACTCCTCTCATGTGCCAATGCAGATATATTCACAAAGAAGAATAGGTCTGAAAATCTACAAATGACCAGACGCCCAAAATGTATGCAGTGCATTTGCTAGCTATTCACTTCAAAGGCGTTGGCAAATGAATGGATTTCCCATGAACGGAGAGTTGCATGTTGTTCTCTATGACCTCTTTACACAAGGAAACTTTCATCGTCTTGATTCTGTTTCTTTACTCAGCTTTACTTCAGCCACACACACTCCCCAACCTGAGACCCTCTAGATATATTGGAAATTCTGGAATTTTCAGGGCCTAACCAATCTGGAAGTTCCCACATTGGGGAAGGTGGCTCTTCTCTCTCTCCTTTCTAATCCTGTTGTCTCCTTCTCGTCTTGCTGCTGGCTCTTGAACTGCTGCTCTGCCTTCTGCTTGCAACGCTAAAGCTCGCTACCCACTTGAGAGCTCTGTGCCCTGCCTAGCAACCTGCACCCTGGACGATGAAATCGGAATGCAACGCAGCCCCAGCGTGGGATGGCTAAGTAAGTGCATGATGGGAAGCTGTAGACCCGGGTGGTGGCTAAGGCCAAAGATCAGGAGAAGACAATTCCCAAATCCATCCTTTCCTGGAAGAGTCACCCAGTTCTTCCTACCACCAGGAACTCCGGGGTTTCAACATCACATGGCATAGTCAGAGTGTCAGCTTTGGAAGCCATATTGACACCAGACACTTCCACACTGCCGCATTCTTGAGCCTGGGAAAATGGGAGGGGGGAATTTCTTGGAGTGTATGTGGTTAGGCATAATAGCATTCTTTTTCTAAGTCAAGGGCATGTTATTCCTGCACCTGGGTGAGGGGACATCTCAAGTTGGGACAGATGGTGATTGGGGCATGTGATGCAATTATTGGTGCAGGGGGTGGATTTGTAGTTTTTACTTATTGCAAGGAAGCCCAGAACTTTCAGATTCGGGATTCCCCAGATGTGCCAGTTTACTATCCAAGCAAAACATTACTTTTGAGAAGATGTTTGTCTCAGAATTATTGTTTGGAGTAGAGATTTTCTGGACTGCTGACTCAAAGATTAGTATCAAACTTATAAAGAGCCATGGTAGCGCAGTGGTCAGAATGCAGTACTGCAGGCTAATTCACTGCTGACTGCCAGGAGTTCGATCCTGACCTGCTCAAGGTTGACTAAGCCTTCCATCCTTTCGAGGTGGGTAAAACAAGGACCCAGATTGTCGGGAGGCAATATAGTGATTTTTGTAAACCACTTAGAGAGGGCTGTAAAGCACTGTGAAGCAGTGTATAAGTCAAAGTGCTATTGTTATTAACGGACTGTAGTGAAATGCTGAAGACTTAAAAGGCTGAATGCAGGAAAGGTACAGTAGTGCGCACAAGCCTTCCTCATCTAGGGTTCCCCAGATAGGGATCGCAACCCCCATCATGCAATGCCTGTTGGCTGTATTCTCTTAGGTTGGTGATGGTACAGATGCCCAATGGGTGTTGTGGCCTGTTGGCCGCCGCCCCTTCAGCAGCCAAATCAGAGGAGGAGGCAGTGTGGGAGTCAAAGTCAGCATCAAGGCAACCTGAGAACTCCAGGGGGGAAGAAGCAATGGAGCTGGCAGAGATAAAGGCGGAGCCTGGGCCATCCATCAGCCCTCAGATGGAGAGTCAACAGCCCCCAGATCTGGAGGTAGCTGATGAAGAAGAGGAGGAGCAGCTGGGTCTAGTGCCTGATGTGCGGATGTGCAGAAGGCAGAGGAGAGGAGAACAGTGGAAATCTATGAGCCGGTCCTTGGGATGGAAGAGCCACTGCTGCTAGCAAAGCCCCACCCTAGCTTTGGGGATAAAAGGCAGGGGGCAGAGATGAATAGATGTGGCAGACTATTCATCTCCCTGATGGACAGGCTTGTTAGCTTGTAGTGAGAGAGAATTTTTTTCCTGGGGCTGCTGACACTCCTAATAAAGGAATCATTGATTTAACTTAAGAGGATTTGTCGTGTTTGGGAGCCAGGTAAGAACAATGGGAAGTTGTTCCTCTAAGAGCATGAGAAGTTGCTCTCTAGCCCCATTCTGTGCAGGTTGGTGCAAAATTGGGATAGAAAGCTTGTTTATTTTTCCCCCCATCTCTCAGTGGTGCAGAGAATTGAACTCGGCAGCTTTGCATGGATATCATTTGCTTTTCTGGTGATGGTGGTGGTTTATCACATGCAAGTCATGCAATGGCTCTATTTATCTCTCCTTGGAACGACTGGTTAGTAACTTAGGATTATGTGCCATGCTTAGTTAAACTTCCCTAGCCATGTGTGAATTGGGTTGGGATTTTCCAAGTCCACCAACCAACCAGGAGGTTTTCATGCTGTGCAACCAGCTTCACTTGCTCATACAGGCAGGCCTCGACTTACAACCACAATTTCTGTGGCTAAGCAAAACATTGGTCAAGTGAATTCTACTCCATTTTTACCACCCCTCTTGTCACCGTTGTGTAGTGCATCACTGCCGTTGTTAAGTTAGCATCATGGTTCTTAAGTGAGCCTGGCTTCCCCATTGACTTGGCACTTCTAGCGGTCATAAAAGGGGATCCCGTGCAATTGGAACTCTGCAACGGTCATAAATATGAATCAGTTGCCAAGTGTCCAAATTTTAATTGCATGAGCCTGGGGATGCTGCAATGGTTGTAAGTGTGAAAAATTGTCACAAGTCACTTCTTTCAGTGCCATTGTAACTTTGAACAGTCACTAAATGAGCTGTTGTAAGTCGGGGACTACCTGTACAGTTTACAAATGTTTAATATGATTCAAAGGTAGATATGAACTGAGAATGGGCATCTCTGAGTTTAGTTAAGTTGGTGTTTCCCAATCTTGGCAATTGTAGGATGTCTGGACTCTAACTCCCAGAATTACCTAGCCAGCCCGGCCCAAGATGTCATCTCACTAGAGAAATCTATAGGGATGGGGGAATTCTGGGAGTTGAAGTCCACAAATCATAAAGCTGCTACGTTTAGAGATTCCTCCTCATTACCAAAGCAACGAGAAGAAAATGTATCTTACATCCAAGACAAGTAGAAAGCATGTGTTGTGAGCAACTCAGACAGATAATTTGTGCAAGTGTAAGAAGGGGAAGATGTGTAGCACAGTCAAATTTGCAAGCTTCTGTTATTAGAAGTTACTCTCGATAAAAATAGTTTTCGTCCATCTGTGGAGGCTAAATCCTGTCTGATGTACTACTAACAACTTTGCTTTGACTACTGAAACCTATGGACTTAAATAGAAGGAGTCAAGCTATTTTCCAAAGCACCTGAGGGCAGACAAGAAGCAATGGGTAGAACCTAATCAAGGAGAGAAGCAACTTAGAAGTAATGAGAAATTTCCTGACAGTTAGAACAATTCATCAGTGGAACAATTTGCCTCCAGAAGTTGTGAATGTCCCAACACTGGAAGTTTTTAAGAAGAGATCAGTGGGTTGGACTAGAAGACCTCCAAGGTCCCTTCCAACTCTATTAATCTATTCTATTCTAAATGTTTAACCTCCTTGCTGGATAAAATAATGTATGTGTATGTATGTATGTATGTATGTATGTATGTATGTATATGCATACTTATATACACACACAGATGCACAGATACATACAGTACAATATTGCATGGAATTCCATCAAACATTATAAATCTAGAACTACTGAAAGAAAATACATTTCTCTTTGTATAGAATAGTGGCAGTTATTGTTGGAATGTACATTATTCCACCCCTGTCTGCTTTTAATACATGCTCCTATCCTGTTAGACAGGTTTATCCTTGCTTATACTTGTTCGGTATTCCTCCATATTCTTACTGAGTCTTTCTGCCCTTTTGGATTAATTGTGTTCTCCTTCATCCTTGTTATGTGTTTAGCTGTTTTGAAAGCTAATAATAAGACCTGATAGCTTCCTTGTATCAGTTAAGGGAAATTTTATACTTGGGAGGCGAAAGTCCTACAAAAGTTGTATATCCAAAATTGGAAAGGGTTGAGNTGTATCAGTTAAGGGAAATTTTATACTTGGGAGGCGAAAGTCCTACAAAAGTTGTATATCCAAAATTGGAAAGGGTTGAGAAAAAATGCAATGTTTTTTGCCATGATATTGTTCAGTTATTCTTTACATGCTCTGCAAAACTTGGTTCCAGGTACGAAACAGCAGATCCACTTGTGAAGTCCAGTTAAACTGATATATATATTCATAAAAAGCCTTTGCAGAAGACTCTTGTCATCTATTAGAATAGAGCAGAGTAGAGTAGAAAATGGAATGGAATAGAATAGAATGTAGGAATAGGAATAGAAATAGAAGAAATAGAAATAGAATACAATTTTGTATTGGCCATTTCCTTATAGTCACCAAGAGTCAAGCTTGACTCAAGTTCTTTAGTTCTAGCTTTCCAAACTAGGTTTGTGTAATTATCAGGTTACCTGAATCAGGCATTGTTATAGCCTTGAGTCTCTTTGTCTTAAACATATTACAAAGTACAAATAGAATAGAAATTTGTGATTAGACACACAAGGAATTGTCTCTGGTGCATAAGCTCTCATGTACATATTAGAGTTAGATAAGGTTGAATGGAATTCCAGTGGATGTAGACAGCTTGTGGTACTTAAGGATTTTAGACTGATCCCTCTTTAAGGGGTCTTTGGGGCTGTCTGAGCTTGGTTGTTTTCTTGCAGGCATTTCATTATCCAAACTAGATAACATCATCAATGCTAGTCTGATGCACTGATGATGTTACCTAGTTTGGGTAATGAAATGTCTGCAAGAAAACAACCAAGCTCAGAGAATGTTAAGAGCCCCTCATTTCAACCCTGAGCTACACATATTCCCCTTTATTGATCCTCTGTTTTAACTCCACCCCAAGTCCTGTCATGCCTTCCCATACACTTGGGATCTTTTCCCTGGTCAACTAACCCAAGATAAATAGAGCTACTCAAAAAAACAAACTGGCCATTCATAGAAAAACCTTCAAATGTCCATTTTATCCCACGTCTTGATTTTACACAATATTCGTGGGATGTTTTTAGGATGTCTATGACTTAAGAAAGGAAGGGAGTAGCCCTCCTGCAACAAAGCTCTTTTATAGACATCATACTATAAAGGAGTGATGTTGATGCATGTTTGTTTACTTGGCAGTGACTCTAGTTACAACAAAAAGGAGAGTTTTAAAGCAAAAGCAGGAGAATAGGGGCATCTTAAATGATAAATAACGAAGTTTCAGTGTGTCCCAAGAATCTTTATTGCTTTTGTACAATTTTAATGACTGCTGTATGAGATTTGTATCCTCTTCCATTTGATAAAAATGTATGTTACTGAACATAATTTCTAATCAAACAGAAGAGGATGCCTATCTCATACAGCAGTTACTAAAATTGTGCTCTTGCTGACAAGTTAATATGAGACAGTTGCATCTATATAGCTTTAACCTTGTTAGCAAGTGCCAATACTTGGCCCAACTTGTCTGGACGTGAAGCTAAGCTAGGCTTAGTTAATCTTTTGCTGGAAGATCACATGCAAATTCCAGAGCTGGGAAATTAAAAAAAAAAAATTCCTGGAATCTGGAGAAAAATCATGCTCATTTCCTGATAGTCACCAAGGGTCAAGCTTGACTCAAGTTCTTCTTTAGTTCTAGCTTTCCAAACTAGGGTTGTGTAATTATCAGGTTACCTTAATCGGGCATTGTTATAGCCTTGAGTCTCTTTGTCTTAAACATATTACAAAGTGTTTGTTCATTGGTTTGGAACTTGTACTTTCAGGTAGTCCAGCCTTGACACCCAGAAACCTGACATCCTCTAGTTTGAATGACATCTCTGACAAACCTGACAAGGAGCAGGTAAGTTTCAATTTTCTGGCCATCAGTGTCCTCTTCTTAAGGGAGTACCAAGAGTGTCTATGATGCAGAAGAATGAGAATGTGAGGACAAGAATGGAAAGAGATTTGAACTGTTGCTTATTGTTATCCATATAAGCCATTACAGTACTCGATTTGTTTGGTTTTGGCTTAAGATGATGTGATATAGCGAAATTATAGAGCCATGGTGGCACAGTGGTTAGAATGCAGTATTGCAGAGTAATTCTGCTGACTGCAAACAGTTCGATCCTGACCCTCTCGATCCTGAGTCAAGGTGACTCAGCCTTCCATCCTTCTGAGGTCAGTAAAATGATTGTTGGGGACTATATGCTGATTTTGTAAAATGCTTAGAGATGGCTGTTAAGCACTGTGAAGCGGTATATAAGTGCTATTTGTTTTGATATTATTTGTAGAGATACTTTTCAGTTATGAATTTTTCTTGGCTTGGGGGTTGAATGTTCTGAAATTCCCATCCTTTCATTGGATCGACAAGTCACCTCCTTTTCCTGTTAATTATTGCTCTGACTTCTTTTACGTCCAACTGTTACTGTCAGATAGATCCAACTCTCTTCCTCTGAATGTCACTCAGTTCTGCTCCATTGCTTTAAGTAGCTTTTAGGTATTTCTCATCTAGCTCTGTTGAATATCTCTTTTAGCTGTAGCTGTTTATTCAGTTGATTTTTATATTTATGCATCATGTTTAGATGCATTTTTAAATATTTTTATTAAAGAGCCGTGGTGGCACAGTGGTTAGAATGCAGTACTGCAGACTACTTCTGCTGACTGCCGGTTGCCAGCAGTTCAGCAGTTCGATCCTGACCAGCTCAAAACTTGGCCTTCCATTCCTTCCAAGATTGGAAAAATGAGGACCCAGATTGTTGGAGGCTATATGCTGATTTTATAAAAAGTTTAGAAGGGGTTGTAAAACACTGTGAAGCGGCATATAAGTCTAAGTGCTATTGCTATTAATTTGCTTTTATTGGAGAGGTATATTTCTATTTTTAATTTTACTTCTACTGATCTAAATCATTAACCAGTCCCTCTGTTTCTTCTAATTTCAGCCAAATTCTGCCGAGAACTTTGGAATGCAATTTAATTTAAGTTAATTCAGTTTTGACTCAGATTTCAACTTTGAGTAGAGGAATCTGTCTTTTGGATTCTTTGAAATGAATAAGCATCAATTTTAAAAGAATTCTTAATTTGGCTCCATGGAACACAGGAGATACACTGTAGCATGAGATAGTCATTCATCTGATATTTTGTACAGGTTGTCCTCAACTTACAAGAATTCATTTAGTGACCATTCTAAATTACAATGGCAATGAAAAAAGTGACTTATGACCATGTGATCAGAATTCGGATGCTTGGCAACTGACTTATATTTATGACAGCTGCAGTGTCCTGGGATCATGTGATCCCCTTTTTCTGACCATCTTATGAGCAAGCCAGATTCATTTAACAACCATGTTACTAACTTAACAACTGCAGTGATTCACTTAACAGCTGTGTCCAAAAGGGTCATAAAATGGGGCAAAATTCAGTTCACTATCTAGCTTAGCGACAGAAATGTCAGGCTCAGTTATTATCATAAGTAAGGTAATTACCTGTACCCTGTCAAATATTCTTGCACAAATTCAGCACTAGTAATGGTTTATCTCTTCAACTCCCATAACCCCCAGCCATCCTGCTGATGTGGAGAACCAAGTGGCGGGAAAACTGAATTCACTAGTATTTTTCATCACTCTGTGGATTCAATTACTGGTTTAAATCATTTAAATCAGTCAGTTCTCCAGTTAAGAGTTGGGATACACTGTCCATGTTCTATAAAGAAACAGAGTTTTCTGCTCTTTTTAATGACTGTGTGACTCTAATGGGAATTGTCTTCATGTACTGTATTGAATTGAGAAATAAAAGAATCTTCAGCATGGTAAGATAGTAACTAGGATCTGAGTTAATATATATTCTAGCAAGGTCTTATTAAGCAAAAAATAATATTTGTCATCTAAACTTAAATTGCTGGAGAGGCAGTTTTTTTCCTTCTTGTTTTTTTGTGTGTGATTTTATGTTCCTTTAATAATTTTCCTTCTTCCATTCCTAAACTGCATGTAGGAAAAGCAGTGTATTGATTCTGTTTATATTTTAAACATGCAATATTACATCTGTCAAATGCCAGGGAAATCAGGATGTCTAGGGTATAGATTTACAGGTAATCCTCAACTTACAACCACAGTTGAGCTCAAGATTTCTGTTGTTAAGTGTTGTGGTTCGCCAGTAGCAGGTCTGGATGGCTGAGGTCTCAGAGAGCGAGGATTCAGATGAGGGGCCTGCGTGTGATGCAGGGATGGGGCCAGGACCATCAG
Source organism: Laticauda laticaudata (assembly GCA_004320025.1). Taxonomy (NCBI): domain Eukaryota; kingdom Metazoa; phylum Chordata; class Lepidosauria; order Squamata; family Elapidae; genus Laticauda; species Laticauda laticaudata. Next base: position 127,493 of record BHFT01022264.1, read on the forward strand.
GGAGTGAAATGTGGCCTTTGGAGATTGTGGAGGCTGGCAGCAATGATGAAGAGGCATCCGAGGAGCCTGTGCCCAGTGTGCATGTGCACAGGGCTGCTCGAAGGAAAGAGCAGCTGAAGCAGCATGGGCAACTTGGGAATAAGGCTGCAAGGTAGTGGCCCCTCCCTTAAGAGATAAAAAGCCAGCTGAGAAACCGGAGTTCTTTGCAGGAAGCAAAGAAGTTCTTGCACTTCAAGCCTTGTGGATGTTCGGAATATCTTAGTTGTTGTTTGAAGACTCTTTGTGTTTGAAATATTTCTTAGTAATTTTATCTGGTATTTAGTATTTATTCTTGGCAGCCTTGCACAACCTTCGCAAGGCTTGTTCTTATCAGAGACAATTAGTTTGAAACAGTCTTTTAACCATAAAGGAACGGAATTCATAAAGAATCATTAAAAGGTTTTGCTGTTACCTCTGTTTCGTGTTTGTTTCCTTGGAACAAGGTTTGGATCATAACATTAAGCAAGACCCTTGTGAAGTGAGCTTTGACGCATTTTACAACTTTTCTTGCCACAGTTGTTAAGTAAATTGCTGCAGTTGATAAGTTAGTAACACGGTTGTTAAGTGAATCTGGTTTCCCCACTGACTTTGCTTTGTCAGAAGGTCAGAAAAAGGGGATCACATGACCTTTGGACACAGCAAAGGTGATAAGTATGAACCAGTTGCCAAGCACCTGAATTTTGATCACATGATCATGAGCATGCTGCAAACTATAACTATGAAAAAAGGTCTATGAAACTATGAAAAACGGTCATAAATCACATTTTGCAATGCCCTTGTAACTTTGAATGGTCACTAAATGAACTGCTGTAAGTCAAGGACTACCTGTATTGCAAGCTGAAGCTCTTATAAGAATCTTCAATACTAACAGTCAAAGCAAATTGGCGGTAGATAAGATTCAAGGAAATTTAAGATGGGCTGGACTTAGATCTACTGTGGGTACGAAGGGACTCAAGACTGATGACACGTTTCACCCCTCCCACGGTCTCAGCCTGGCTTTCCCCTACAATATCACTTGATAGCACTGAACGTTTTCTGTCATACAATCGGAGGTCTCACTCACAGACTGCTTCACTCCGTGATTGAGATTCCAGTCCCAATTGTGGTCGTAAGTCAAGGGCTTCCAGTAACTGCAGTCAGAATTTCTCTTCGGCTGGCGTTCAGGGTCTTGTTTGTTATACTTATAAATGGAAGATTGATTATGAAATGGTGATTTATTAGGGGATAAAGAATGGGTGAAGCACAGAATTCCACACACTGTGCTGTTTAGTAGAACAGCAGGAAAGGAGTCAATTCTTTAAATAAGATGTAGGAAAAATAGAAATTAATAATCGTGTCAGGCACAAAAAAACAGGTCCACATGTGAAGATCCAGTTAAACTGATTTATTGCTACTCATGCCTATGCACGGGAATATTCTCAACAAATGGATATCACTTGTTTGGAATTAGATCAGGGTCCATGGAATTCAAGGGAGGCTGGAATTAGCCTGCTTATGGCCACATAGGGATTCTAGGCTGATCCCTCTTTTAATTCCACCTCCACTGTCTAGCACTCCTCCTTTTACAAGGCACTTACAAAACATGAAGACAAGATACTAAAAATGTACCCAGCACTTTCTGGGAAATGCCTTTGTAGTATCTTAATGTTTAGCATTGATCATCAGGTTTCAGACTTTGATTTTCAGAAAGCCTCTTCGGCAAAATCCAGAGAGGGAGGTTATGCGCATGGTTGTTTGGAAACTGAAGTCAGGGTTGCAACTGGTGAGATAAAGGCAAGCGACATTGACATGGTGGAAACAAATAGATTTTAGGTAGAGTCTGCCATAAAATGGTAGTCTGACAGAATCAGGTCTTTATTTTTAGAAGGTGGAGTTCAGATCATAGAATGAGGAGGAGGAGGAGAAGAATGGGAAGAGGAGGAGGAGGAGGTGGAGAGAGGAGGAGAGGAATGGGAAGAGGAGGAGGAGAGGAATGAGAGGAGGAGGAGGAGAATGGCAAGAGGAGAAGAATGGGAAGAGGAGGAGGAGAGGAATGGGAAGAGGAGGAGAGAGGAGGAATGGGAAAAGAAAGAGGTGGAGAGAGGAGGAAGTGGAGGAGTAGAGGAATGGGAAGAGGAGAAGGAGAGGAATGAGAGAAGGAAGAGAATGGGAAGAGGAGAGGAGTGGGAAGAGGAGAAGAGAGGAGAAGGAGAGGAATGGGAAGAGGAGGAGGAGGAGAGGAATGGGAAGAGGAGAGGAATGGGAAGAGGAGGAGGAGGAGGAAAGAGGAAGAGAGAGGATAAGGAGGAGAGGAATGGGAAGAGGAGAAGGAGAGAGGAGGAGGAGAGGAATGGGAAGAGGAGGAATGGGAAGAGGAGGAGAGAGGAGGAGGAGGAGAGGAATGGGAAGAGAAGGAGAAGGAGATTATTTGTGGAAACTCAACCAGAAGAAAAGTATGGTGTTTTGGTGTGGTGGTGGAATACCAAACATATTCCTGAAAGCCTAGAATTCAAGACGTGTAGGGAAATAACTGATCTTGACTATTGCACTTCCTAGTCAGAAAACAATGGAAGTTACCCTTGATTAAGGATCTCTTTCTATATGTGGTAGCCGAGCATTCCTACCTACTAGGCAGCTGTGAAGTCCAGACCTCCAATAAAATCCAGTACCCTTACCTAAAATATCATTCCTGCTTGAAGTGACAAATTCAGCCTTTATCTAGGTCAACATTAAAGAAATTTGAATAAGCATTATTTTATATATATATTTTTGTAATCTTTTTTAACAAAGACCATGGCGCCCTTCCTGACTCTGATAAGCATAGCTATATATGCATTTGTTACCTAAGTTCAACTATTATACAACTTTTTTTTTCAAGTGTGATGAAAATAAAGTTCTAAACCTCCCTTATTCTTTGTTAACTTATCATTATCTTGCTAGCTTCCCATCTTTTCATCTTCAGAGAAAATAGATCTGCTGTTCTCGCTTGCATCTACACTTGCTCAAATTTGAAGTGAGTTTCCCTATTTAGTTCTTACCACAAATAGAGTTGAGTTGCTGTCACAGTAGGGGTGTTGAAAGAAAAGGTTGCCAGAAGCCAAAGAGATTTATATTTTGACTATTACTACTCAGGATGACTTTGTATACATGAATGGATGGATGGACATGAAGACATAATTATAAGTAGCAATATAATTTATGGCCAAGATAAATGAGCAGCCAGTTTGGTGTAATGATTAAGATGATGGCTTTAGAAACCAAGAGCCCGTGAGTTCTAGTCTCACCTTTGGCATGAAAGCTGCCTGGGTGACTTTGGGCCAATCGCCAGTAGACTGTGAATTCTGCCTAGACTGTGAGTTTACGCCTCGTCCTGTCCTAGGCATGAAAGCCGGCTGGGTAACTCTCTCTTTCTCATCCCAACTTACCTCACAGGGTTATTGTTGTGCAGAAAATAGGAGAGGAGGAAATGTTAGGTACGTTTGCTGCCTTGAGTTACTTATAAAGTAATAAAGACAGGATAAAGATAGATAGATAGATAGATAGATAGATAGATAGATAGATAGATAGATAGAAAGAAAAAGGCACTGTAGATGGATAAATAGTTGGAGAGAGAGAGAGAGAGCAAGAGCAGATATATAGATAGATAGATCTGATAATAGATAGATAGATCTGATAATAGATAGATAGATAGATAGATAGATAGATAGATAGATAGATAGATAGATAGATAGATAGATAGATACAGAAAGAGAGAGATTGATGGGTGGATAGATAGATAGATAGATAGATAGATAGATAGATAGATAGATAGATAGATAGATAGATAGATAGATAGAGATGGATGGATAGATAGATAGATGAACAGACAGACAGACAGACATACACACACATCATTTTAGACTTTCTGCAGGAATATTATTTTTTACTTCCATCCGGCAGGTTGCAAATCTCACCAAAATCCCTTGAAACTCACAAAGGCAGTGACCCCAGTTCAGAAGAGAGTGTGTGCAAGCATGAGTTTTGTGACTTGCAGGATTTCCACCACCCCCTCCCCAAAAGAGACTATTAGGTGTCCTCTGTGTTTCTTTGGAAACAGAATCAGGCTCCAGCAGAGCAGATGCACAAATTATCCTTGCTAATGCGCCTCTTTATTTTTGAGGATTAGGTGAATTTTTTTACAGGAAGTTGGACCCTCGTCCTCCCCACCAGAAACATTGCCAATCTCCAAGGGCTCCGTTCTTTGGGCTTTGTTTCCATGTCCTTGACAGACCTCCTCCTTCCCTTGCTCCCCCCCACCCCCCCAAGTGAATCTCAGCGGCCTCTCCCTACCTTCCCCCAATGGCTTATATTTTAAATCTATGAAGTTGCAGAAATGAATGGGATAGGAGTTTGGAAGGGATGGGGGAGAAGGAGAATGCTTTTTAATTCAGTTTCAGACACAGATGAAAATTTATATTCGAGTGGACCGTCTTCCAACAAAATCCACAAGCATCAGGTTTCTGTTTTGTGGGGAGGATGGGGGAACACCTGCTTAAGATGCAGAGTATGTTTGGATGCCCTTGGCCAGCTGAATCGTAGACAGAAGCCCCTTGTCTCTGTGTTTGTGGCACTTTCCTGACTCCCGCGTTGCCATATCAGCAGGAAAGACCATTTCCCCTGCCCCCTCCCCATTTTGTCCACACCAATTCTAAAGTTTATAGGTTGCCTTGGTTGAAGAATACCTCTTGCTTTGCCGAATAAAAATGTAGACAGCGCCTTCCTGCTGTGGGAAGCTTATTCCTCGGGTGAATTGTGTAAGGCCTTATTTCAGCCTCTTTCTTTCTTTCATTCATCAGCGCTGGCGATTGTCTAACCTTTCATTCGCCAGCAACAAGCGTTGGTGCCCATGTTTGCTCTCGTGTCCTGGATTCACCCCCGGCGATGAAGCAAGAAGGGCACACCTTTTGCACAACAGTGCCCTTCTCACACCCATAGGCAATAGGATACGGCTAGTCCTCAACGTACAATCACAGTTGAGCCCAGACTTTTATATTGTTGACCGAGAAATTTGTTAAGGAGTTTCACCCCTGCTTTCCTGACCACTTTCCTTTCCATATTTGTTAAGCGAATCACCGAGGTGGTTAAATTAGTTGTTAAGTGAACCTCAATGGCTTCCCCCGTTGTCTTTGCTTGTCAGAAGGTCACAAAAGGGGATCACGTGAGCCCCGGTGTCAGCTTTGGAAGCCATATTGAGATCAGATGCTCCCACGCTGCCACATCTGAGCCTGGGAAAGTGGGAGGGGAGAATTTATTGGAATAGATCTAGTTCGACATAATAACATTCTTTTTCTGATTCAAGGTCAGGTTGTGTTGCACATAAGTGAGAGGAAGTCTTAACTTGGGACGGATGGTGATGGGGCATGTGATGTGATGATGGGTGCAGGGGATGGATTTTGTAGTTTTTAGTTATTATAAGGAAGTCTGGAACTTTCAGATTCAGGATTCCACAGTTGTGCCAATTACTATCCAAAATAAAAGGAAACTTTGAGAAGAGGTCTGTCTCGAAGTTATTGGGCAGAATGGAGGGTTGCTGGAATGCTGACTCCTGGGACACTGCAACTGTCATAAATAGGAGCCAGTTTGCAAGCATTTGAATGTAAATCACATGACTGTGGGGATGTTGCAATGGTTGTAAGTGTGAAAAACAGTCATAATTCACTTTTTTCCGTGCTGTTGTAACTTTGAACGATCACTGAGTGAACTGTTGTAAATTGAGGACTTCCTGTAATCCGTTTGCAAAGTGACATTTCATAATCCCTGTTTTTTCTGAAGGAGTCAGCATTTTGATTCTTGATGGACATGACAAGTCAAAGAAGACTAATATTAGTTACAATATTATTTTGGAGGCATATGATATGGCATGGATTAATCTTTTGGAGGAAAGGGCATAGCATGAGAAATTGGGGGAAACAATAGCCTCAAATATCTGTCTCTTGGCTCAGAATAACAGAGTTGGAAGGGACCTTGGAGGTCTTCTAGTCCAACCCCCTGTTGAGGCAGAAAATCCTAGACCATTTCAGACAAATGGTTGTCCAAATCTCTTCTTAAAAACTTCTAGTGTTGGAGCACCCACAGCTTCTGAAGGCAAGTCATTCAACTGGTTAATTGTTCTCATTGTTGGGAAATGTCTCCTTAGTTCTAGGTTGCTTCTCTCCTTGATTAGTTTCCATCCATTGCTTCTTGTCTTGCCCTCAGGTGCCATGGAGAAGAGGTTGACCCTCTTCTTTGTGGCAGCCTCTGAGATATTGGCAGACTGCTATAATGTCTCCCTTAGTCCTTCTTTTTATTAGACTAGACATACCCAGTTCCTGCAACCATTCTTCCTATGTTTCAGCCTCCAGCCCCCTAATCATCTTTCGCTGCAATGAAATTATAATGAAAGATTATGACTCTTTCACTATAATTTTATAATAGGCATTTCCCTGCATGAATATTGGCCAGTTGGGGACAGGTTGAATAATCACAGCTACATTCTTTCTCATCTGTACTTATTTTTCAATCAAGTAAGTGGAACTTCTTGTTGGTCGCCATCCTCTCCTCGAAAAGCCTCTGCATCCAATTTACCAGATCAGGTCAAATAATTTATTATGCAGTTTCTATCAATAATATATTAGGGAACGGTAGAATTATATTTTACTTGTCTCTTCCAGATGGCCCAGATTGACAATTGGTGTGATTGTTGCCTGCAATTCATGTGGAAAATATGCAAGCAGAGAGACTGTGTTCCTTCTCTGGTCTGCCTCTCTGGCATGCAGGAAAGACTTCTGTGCGGCTGCAGCTATTTTTGACAGCAATTTCTCCATCATTCTTTGCTTTGTATTGAGTTCTCATCTGTAGAGATGCTGGCTGATGTAGTCTTCCAATATCTCAGGGGCTGCCACAAAAAAAGAGGGAATCAAGATATTCTCCAAAGCACCTGAGGGCAGGACAAGAAGCAAAGGGTAGAAACTAATCCAGGAGAGAAGCAACCTAGAACTAAGGAGAAAATCCCTGACAGTTAGAACAATTAATCAGTGGAACAACTTGCCTCCAGGAGTTGTAAATGCTCCAACACTAGAAGTTTTTAAGAAGAGACTGGATAACCATTTGTCTGAAGTGGTGTAGGGTTTCCTGCCTAGGCAGGGGGTTGGACTAGAGGACCTCCAAGGTCCCTTCCAACTTTCTTATTTTATGCTGGTGGACACATCTAGGAAAGCATTTTATCTACTGGAGCAAATATGACAAGTTCTGTCTAGGAGCTGGATCTGTCTAGGAACCTGATCCATTCTCGGATTTTAAGCAGTGTTAGGAATACAGGCAGTCCTTGACTTATGACAGAGGTCTCCAAACTTGACTATGCTGGCTGAGGAATTCTGGGAGTTGAAGTCCACAAGTCTCAAAGTTGCCAAGTTTGGGGACCCCTGACTTGGGATCACAATTGAGCCCTAACTAAGCAAGTCACCTACTTGTTAAAGTGTGCCCCATTGTATGACTTTTCTTTCTGCAGTTGTTAAGGGGATCACCACAGTTGCTAAGTGAGTGACATGGCTGTTAAGTGAACCTGGCTTCCCCGTCGACTTTGCTTATCAGAAGGTCACAGAAGCAGATCACGTGATCCCTGGACATTGCAACCTTCCCAAATATGAACCAATTGCCCAGCATCTGAATTTTGATCATGTGACCGTGGGAATGCTTCAAAAGTTGTCAGTGTGAAGAACGTCCATGAAACTTTTTCCAGTGCCATTGTCACTTTGGAACGGTTGTATGTCGAGGATTAGTTGATAACTTTCAGACAGGGAATTCATAACTTTGAACAGGGACTGCCATTTACCTTGGTTGCAGGTAAGATTCATACAGTGGTACCCTGGTACTCATCGTTAATTGGTTCTGGGAGGTATGACAAATGCTAAAAACAGGTGCCACCTGACTAACCCTTCGTTTCAGCCAGCAAGAGTAGTGAGACACAAGGTAGCCAACGCTGCTTGCTTACCAAGTACTAAACAAATGATGAGTATCAGGACAAAATTTTCACATCAAAATGCATCAAGTAGAAAATTTGGCGACTTTCAGAGCAGTTGAGTACCTAGGTGCCGCTGCATTAAGAATCCTGTATTGGTGGAACCAAATTTTCAGCCCCTATCACAAGTGGTGCTCTGAATTGGCCAGGAATTAGGCCTTGTAGATTATTACTCCATATGGCAAAAGTCTCTCTGTTATAACCAAGGATCTTCAAACTTGGCAAGTTTAAGACTTGTGGACTTCAACTCCCAGAATTCTTGAGCTAACACGACTGGAGGAGGAATTCTGGGAGTTGAAGTCCACAAGTCTTAAAGCTGTCAAGTTTGAAGACCCCTGGTTATAACCATAAGCCTTTGGATTTTTTGTAGCCTGTTTTTTGCTATCTCTTAGCCTTCCATCTTTCCAAGGTGGGTAAAATGAGGACGCAGATTGTTGGGGGCAAGAGGCTGACTCTATAAACTGCTTAAAGAGTGCTGTAAAGCACTGTGAAGCGGTATATAAGTCTAAGTGCTATTGCTATCTCCCCTTCCTGCTTATCTTTATTTACATTACACATATCCAGAAAGTGTTTTGTCATATTCTGTTTTTTCTCCAGATACAATATCTTTTTTGCGTGGGGGGGGGGCTGGGGTTTTAAATTTTTATTAAGAGATATTTAGTGTTTAATGAATGTCATGTTGTCTGGGTATTTAGTTTGCTTAACAATACATACTACATTCTTAATCTCCACCCCCTTTCCCCAACCATTGATCAAATAGATTCCATGTTTGCTAATATTCCTTATCTTCTTTCTGTTTAATTCTTAATGTCAATCTGTCCACTTCTGCACACTCTACTATTTTTTAAATTATTTCTTCATCTCGTGGTGTTCCTTCATTTTTCCAGGATTGCGCAAATACATTCCTTGTGTGTGTCAAAACATTCAATATTAAATATTTTTCTTCTCTAGTTTACCTGGTATTATACCTAATGAAATAATTCAGGTTTAAAATCTACATGCTTTCCTCTCATCTTTTCCAGCCATTTGTGTATTTTTCCCCATATGCAATTTCTGATCATACAGTTTTAGATTCAATTGCATGCATTAAAAACACATGCTAGCATGAAGGATGGAATTCTTTCTTATCAGGTACTCACAGAAATTGTTCCAATCTCTCTCCCAATATTTGGACTATTGAACATTCAGTTCCTGACAAAGTGTTTGGTCAGCAGCCTCATCAAGTATGGTAATTTTTGTTCTCAGTGAGAATTATTTTGAAGCATTAAGAGGACAGTAACCATACCATCTCTCTGTGGCGCAGTGGTTAGAGTGCAGTATTGCAAGCTGCTTCTGCTGCAGCCAGCAGTCTACAATTTGGCAGTTCAAATCCCACCAGGCTCAAGGTTGACTCAGCCTTCCATCCTTTTGAAGTGAGTAAAATGAGGACCCAGATTGTTGGGGGCAATACGCTGACTCTGTAAATAGCTTAGAGAGGGCTGTAAACCACTATAAAGCGGTATATAAGTCTAAGTGCTGTTGCTGTCTGCAAGTTGCTTTCTGGTTTGATGCTAAGGAAATTCTACAGGAGGATTAGCACTTTAAAACATCCATTTTTCTCTTTTTCACTCAGCTGAAGAACAAATTCATGAAGAAGTTACCTCGGGATGCTGAAGCCTCCAATGTGCTGGTTGGAGAAGTCGACTTTTTGGAAAACCCTTTTATTGCCTTTGTGCGGTTACAACAAGCAGTCATGCTTGGCGCTCTGACAGAAGTCCCTGTACCCACTCGGTAAATGAGCGTTTTCTATCTGTTACTGTGCATTTTTTTGAAGAAAAAATAACATTTAAAGTGTAAAAATGAACCTACAATCAAATGATTGCTTTCATAAGCCATGCCACAAAAAGATATTTCTGAAAAATGTTTTTTTTTTTTTTCATTGCTGTTGAAATGGTCACTTAGAGGTTTTNATTTCTGAAAAATGTTTTTTTTTTTTTTCATTGCTGTTGAAATGGTCACTTAGAGGTTTTCCAGAAACTCTCCATGGATGTGTCAGCCAGCATGGCCTCAGTAACGTGTGAAAGTCTGTTCTGGGAAGATTAATTTTGATTTTAATGTAGCTGTAAAAATGTTAATTTCCCTCATGTTGAGTTTGCTGTTTGTTCTCATAAAAAAAAACCATGGCATTTGCTTTCTTCAGAACCTCTTTATTTATTTAGATGGCAGTTCTAATTAGCTGATTGAAAATAAATAATTTATGCCGTTGGCTTCTGCAAAGTATCGCAGTGAAAGCTTTTATTTCTCCAAGAATTGCACACATAGCACGTATTTACATAGTAGTTGTTAGCCAATGTCACTGAAATTTGTTGTTGCAACAAAATGAGGAAGAAGGTAAGAGAGAGAATTTTTTTTTTTGAGAAGGAAGTCATTGGTTTTAATCTAAAGAAACTTCCTGTGCAAAGCTTATGGCCATGAGTGTATCACTTGGCTAACTTGTGATATCCCTACCTGGAGAGATTGAATAAATCTTTATGTGACAGCTGGACATTAGCTGGAATGTCTGATTGGAGGCTAAAACATATGAAGAACAATTGTAGGAACTGAGTACATCTAGTTTGTTGAAAACAAGGATTAAAGGTGACACGATAGCACTATTCCAATATTTAAGGGGCTGCCACAAAGAAGAAGGGCTCAACCTATTCTCCAAAGCCCCTGAAGGCAGGAGAAGAAGTAATGGTTGGAAATTAATCAAGGAGAGAAGCAACCTAGAACTAAGAAGAAATTTCCTGACCTTGAGAACAATCAGTGGAACGGCTTGTCTTCAGAAGTTGCAAATGCTCTAACATTGGAAGTTTTTAAGAAGAGATTGGATAACCATTTGTCTGAAATAGTATAGGGCAGTGGTGGCTAACCTTTTTGGGCTTGTAGCACCCAGAAGGCAATGCGCAATCCTCCATGCCCCCCTGCCCATGCGCATGCAATCCCCCCACTGCCCCTTTACCTGCACTGCACCTCCCAGCTGATTTTTGGCCCGTTTGAGGCCTTTTTCGGCCTCCCAGAGGCTTGAGGACAGCTCCTACAGCCTTTGCAGGCCAAAATATAGGCCTGTTTGGAAGTGACGAAACGGGCCTATTTTTCAGCCTGCAAAGGCTGCAGAAGCTGTCCTCAAGCCTCTGGGAGGCTGAAAAAGGCCTCAAACAGGCAGAAAATACCTGGAAGGTGCACGCATGCTCAGTGAGGTAAGTTTGCCTGCGGCTCACGTGCTGGCACAAATGGCTTTGCGTGCCACCTGTAGTACGCGTGCCATAGGTTCACCACCACAGGTATAGGGTTAGACTAGAAGACCTCCAAGGTCCCTTCCAGCTCAGTTATTTGTCTTTGATGATCATATGGACTAATTTATAGGTATTCCTCACTGGTGCAAAAAAACCTGTGAGACTATTGCTTCTCTTTGAAATTATTTCCCATCACCAAACTGTCAGTCTTCACAGGTAGATCAGATAGGAAACCCAGCCAGATGAGATAATTCTGTTCATTGCAAGGTTATATTAACAGAATCTACCAAGTCCGAAAGTACAAATCTTACACTGTCTTCTTTACAGTCTAAGAATTTCAGGACAGCCCCTTCTGAGCCTCTATTCTCCATCCATTATGTGGCTGGAGGCTATGCCTTCTCTTATCTAACCATGCCCTCTTTTCCAATTTTTTCTTCTTTGTATTTACTTTTTGCTTAAGTAAACAGTCTTAATAAACGATGTATGCAGATTTCCACATGATAATAACACTGCTTTTCTTCCTGGGGTTCAGGTTCCTGTTCATTTTGCTGGGCCCAAAAGGCAAAGCAAAATCCTACCACGAAATTGGTCGAGCCATTGCCACTTTGATGTCGGATGAGGTAAATTGCCTGTGTGCCAATATGTTTGTAGTCTCCCCGAGACCACAGTGTGCTAAACTTTTAATGCTTTCCTTCAAAAATTGTGGGTGTTCCATCACTGGAGGTTTTTTAAGAAGTGACTGGACAGCCACTTATCTGAAATAGTATAGGGTCTTCTGCTTGAGCAAGGGGCTGGACTAGATGACCTCCAAGATCTCTTCCAGCTCAAATAATTCTTTTCAGTTAGTGAAGGCTTTATTTGGACATATAGATGGGTGTTACTTAAATAGGATGAATATAATAGTATAAATCTCTGCAAAAATATCTAGATGGCCTTTTTTCTTCTGCATCTGATCTCTTCATTCATTCATCCATCCCTTTATAGGTATTTCACGACATAGCCTACAAAGCCAAAGACAGGCAGGACCTGATTGCTGGGATTGATGAATTTCTGGATGAAGTAATTGTGCTTCCTCCTGGGGAGTGGGATCCTGCCATAAGGATAGAGCCTCCCAAGTCTCTTCCATCTTCTGACAAAAGGTAATTGAGAGAGAGAGAGGGAGAGAGAATGAGGGGAGGGTAGAGGGGAGAGAGAAGATGAGAGAAAGAGAGAGAAGAGGAGGAGGAGGAGGAGAGAGTGGAGAGAGGGAGACAGAGAGGGAAAGAGAGGAAGAAGAGGAGGAGAGTGAGAGGGAGAGGGAGACAGAGAAGAGAGAAAGAAGAGAGAAAGAGAAGAAGATGAGGAGGAAAGAGTGGGGAGAGGGAGACAGAGAGGGAAAGAGAGAGAGGAGGAGTAGGAGGAGGAAGAAGAAAAAGAAGAAAAAGAAGAAGAGGAAGAAGAAAGAGAGTGAGGAGAGGGAGACAGAGGGAGAAGAAAAGAGAGGGGGAGAGAAAGAGGGAGAGAGAGGGGAAGAGGAAGAGAACAAGAGAACTTGTTCATTAATAATCTGGTGGTTGGATAAATAGTAGACCTAAATATGTGTTACATGAATGGTTGGATGAAGAAAACAATACTGTCTTCTCCAGGATGTGCGTTTCAGATTCCTTAACAATCTTGATCTTGAGGATGGAAGATGACATTGACTTTTAAAAGGTGGTAAATGTAATGGCTCTAGAAAAAAATCAGGTCTTATACCCAAATCTTTCCTTCTTGGGAAAAGTGAAGGAAAAAATAATTATAGTAGGAAAAATAGCATTGAGGAAAGGTAAGTGACTGACTTTAAAAAATGGCAACATCCTTAAGAGCAGAGTGTTTTATTCCTGAACTCTCACAAAGTTACTTCTCCATAGGATCAGCAATGCCATCTGGAAGGTGTGGATTTTTGCATTGTTGGGTTTTTTTTATACCAGTCCCTACCTGTCTGAGTCACAAAACAACTTCCATCTCATATAAAATCTATGGATTCTTTTACCTTCCAGTCATCTGCAAAATGAAAAAAGAAATTGCTTTACAGTAATGCCGTTGTCACCACAGCTTTTGTGGCATGAATTTTGCTTATATTTGATAAAAGCTTGGATATGCAAAAATGCACATTCCAATTATTGTTGGAGATAAAAGATTAAAAACACCGTCCTTTTCCAGAGGTGGACTTTCTGCTTGTGGTATCCTTTTTCTAAATATTAAAAGTATTTCTGTACCATATAATACAAAAATAAAATCTGTGAACCAAACATTAAGGAAAAGGCAACTTTCAGGCGTCCTTTGTGCTCTCTGAGTTTGATTGTTTTCTTGCAGACATTTCGCGACCTAGCTAGGTAACATCATCAGTGCAAAAAAAAGGGGCAATTTTTAAAAATAGTATTTTTATTCTTTCACAAATCATTCATCAAAAGGCAAATGTCAGGGGAATTAACAGCCAGAGAGGGCTAAACATAATTAGATCATTTTAAAAATAATATGACTAAAATGTATCATTGCTTGAGCCCGGTGTTCTACACAGGACAGGTTAGTTCACATTGTTAATAGTATTTGCATAGCTGCCCATCTCATGCAGTGAATCTGGGTGGTAGTACTAATCAGGGTGGGATTCAAATTTTTTAACAACCAATTCTGTGGGTGTGGCTTAGTTGGTGGGCATGGCTTGGTGGTCATGTGACTGGCTGGATGTGGCCAACTCAACATCACTCACATCAAGGCCTGCATCTCGTCGCCTGGCCTCTCATGACTGTGGGGATGCTGCAACAGTCATAAGTGTAGGAAATGGTCATAAGTCACTTTTTCAGTGCCACTGTAACTTTGAATGGTCACTCCACACAAGCAAAGTACCAGCAAAGTACCAGCAAAGGAAAAGAACTCCAGAGAAGTTCCTGAGACAGGAAGTCTAGTCCTGCCAAGAACATAATAAGGGTTAATGGAGAGGCTGTTTCTGTAAGCAATACCAGAATGTTTCCTTCCTGCCTTCCTTACAGGATTAGGCCAGGAATTTCTTCTAACAACCAGTTCTCCAAACTGCTTAAAATGTTAACAACCGGTTCTAATGAATAGGTGCGAACCTGTAGAATCCCACCCCTGGTTAAGACCAAATGTAATTTCTGAAGATAACAGAAAGCTAAGCATACATGTCCAGGAGTGGGATTCTACCAGTTTGGACTGGTTTGAGTGAACCGGATGTTAAATTTGCATCTGGTTTGCTGAACTGGTATTTGAACTGACTGGCTGGCCCCACTCACCCTGTCCACCCGACCCCTCCCCTCCCAGGAGTCTCCATACGGCCCATTTTCGATGGAGGTAAGTGCAGGGTTTGCAACGGAGGCTCTGGGAGGGGAAAAAAACAGGCCTTCCGGAAATCCAGAAACAGGCCTGTTTCCGGCTTCCGGAGGGCCTCCAGAACCCAGGGGAGGCCATTTTCACCCTCCCAGAGGCCCGGGGGAAGCCTCTTGACCCATGGGAAGATGAAAAACGGCCCTCCTGGAAGTTCCAGTAGGCCATGCCCACCACGGCCATGCCCACCCAGCAACTGGGCAGCGAACTGGTTGCTGGGACTTTTGATTCCCACCCCCTGCACATGTCTGGGGATTTGTGTTTGTGTGCCTGTGTACTTGTGCAATGTTTGCATCAAATGTGTACATTCAGTTCTGTTCTCTTTCTGTTCGTCCAGGAAAAACTTGTACTCAGGTGGCGAGAATGTCCAGATGAATGGAGATACCCCTCATGAGGGAGGAAATGGAGGAGGGGGACACGGGGATTGTGAGGAATTGCAGCGAACTGGCAAGTAAGGGACAAAAATTCATATATCTTTGCTTTTGTGTTACACAGGTAGTCCGTGAATTACAACCAGTTGCTTAACAACCATTTGAAGTTACAACAGTCTTCCCCGGAACTATTTACAATTTGCTTTGGGAGTTACAATAGCTGCACACATACATCCCCAGTTATATGATTGCATTTTGGGCATTTGGCAACTGGTTGACTTTCACCTCCATTTGCAACATCCTGTGATCACATGACCCTGATTTTTGTGACATCTTATGCTCGTACCCAGCATTTATGTCCAGTTTCCAGCAAAAAACCAAACAAATTTCCCATTGGGGAAAAAAAAATCAATTAATGTGCATATTGTTTACTTTCGAACTGCAGCCTTTGCTTAGCAAATGTGGCCAAAAAGCTACCAAAAAATTCCCAGGTCTGATGACATGATGCTTTGATTTCCAACCGTAATACCTTACAATCATAATTCTAGGCTCAGATGCAATCATAAATCAAGGACTACCTGTAAATGATCATTTTAAAAAATAAAATAAAATAAAATCCTCCTTCAGATAGTTTTATACTCGCATCCTTCTTGGGGGAAGCCATTAGAACAGCCCTCGAAATATGTTTTGGGATGCTGTTTCCAAGCTCTCCTTTGCCATGTGGACTAATGTCACTGTGACACTTTGTCATGCCCTTGTGAGAGTCAGACTCTGAGGGAGAGGAGAAACAGCCGACAGGGAGTGGAGTGTGGCTCTGGAGGTTGTGGAGGAGGCTGGGGAGGGGCAGAGGCTGGCTGGGCAGTCAGAGGAAGAACCAGGCTCATCCCCTCTGCATCCTAGGACACACAGGGAGGAACAGAGAAGGAAACGACTTACGAGAGAGGAAGCGGCCATGATCCTCCTCATTGGTTGCAGCTGGGGAGAATAGTATATAAGAGAGACGGTTAAAACACAGTGTTGCTAGAAGCAAAGCATGTGTTATTTGGGCTGAAGTTATCTTGGCTGGCATCCTTCCAACAGACTGTGCCTTGTTATCTCCTTGAAGTTGGTAATTACTTATCCTGGTCTGTTGTGGAAATTCCTTCATTGTAGTTTGTTTTGGTTTTTTATTTCACTTCTATCTACTCATTAAGTTCGGACTGTATTGCTTTCTTTTGAAGACTATTTTTGAATAAGTTTTATCTCCAACTGAGAATTATTGAACAGTGGGACCAAGTTGGAGGAATTAAAGGACATATATTTACATTTTCGATTTTGTTGTGCTTGTGTTACACTCTGTGTCATCACACACTTCCTCTTCTTCTTCTTAGATTTTTTGGGGGTTTAATCAAAGACATCAAGAGGAAGGCCCCTTTCTTTGCCAGCGACTTCTATGATGCCTTCAACATCCAAGCCCTCTCTGCTATCCTCTTCATTTACCTGGCGACGGTAACCAACGCCATCACTTTCGGAGGCCTGCTGGGAGATGCGACAGAGAACATGCAAGTGAGTCACAGTTTTGAAGCAGCCAATTGCAACAGGATGGAATTGGGCAACGCAGCTTGGCCTGAAGCCTCATCCCACACCGCATGGGGCTGCCATGATTCACATGGTTAGGAAACTGAGTCAGAGGACCATTGAATGGTTCATTGCTCGGAAGTTCGAAACCCGAGAGTCCAAACCACATGACAGAAAGAGCTTCCGTCAGTTTGTCCCAACTCCAGCCAACCAAGCAGTTTGAAAGCATACAAATGTGACAGTTTCCCCAACACAACAAACCCTCTGAAATTATTCATTTAATAGGAGCACCAGCAGCCCCGGCAAAAAGTTTCTCTCTTGCCGCAACAAGTCTGCTAACAAGTCCAGCCGGGAGATGAATAGTTGTCTCCACACCTATTTATCTCCGTCCCCTGCTTTTTATCCCCAGAGCTAGTGTGGGGCTTTGCTAGTAGTGGCTATTCCTTTCCAAGGACTGGCCTATAGATTTCCACTGCTATCCTCTCTTCTGCCTTCTGCACATCCACACAACAGGCACTAGACCCAGCTGTTCCTCCTCTTCCTCATCAACCATCTCCAGACCTAGGGGCTGATGACTCTCTATCTCAGGGCTGACAGACAGCCCAGGCTCTGCCTCTGTCTCTCTCTGCCAACTCTATTCCCTCTTCCTCCTCGGAGCTCTCAGGTTACTCTGATGCTGACCTTGACTCCCACACCGCCACCTCCTCCTCCGATTTGGCTGTTAGAGGGAGTGGCGGCCGACAGGCCACACCATGCGAACAGACCAATAGGTACCACCTTGTTGTGGAAAAAATAACAGGGACACAAAAGGAGCCCCCTCAAGTGTCTCCTGGGCAATGAAGATGTCACTGGCACCCACAACTTCTGGTGGCAAGCTGTTCCACTGGTTGATTTTCCTCACTGTCAGGAAGTTTCTCCTTAATTCCAGGTTGCTTCACTCCTTGATTAGTTTCCATTCTTTGTTTCTTGTGTTGTCTGCTGGTGCTTTGGAAAATAGGTTGGCCACCCTCTTCTTTGTGGAAGCCCTCCAATTATTGGAAGACTGCTATCATGCCTAGTTGGAATGGTCTACAGGCATATGATTTGAATTCCCAACACATGCCCAAACTCCCTGCCTTATGAAATTGTCTTTTATATTTTAAATGATCTTAATACTAAGGCACATGTTTTGCAGGGAGAACAAACAGGTTCAGTCTCCATCACAAAACCAGCAGGAACTGCTGATGGTCAGTGTAGACAAATGGACCATTGTTTTTGCTCAGGCTATTCTGGTGCATAAAAGCCAAAAGAATTTTCAAGCTACCAAAGTAATTTGTTTCTCGTGATTGGCAAAACTGAGTGAGGCTAATAGAAGTTGCAATCCAGGCTTATTAAGAGTGCTATTTGAAGAAGGCAAGTATAGCAATAGCATTTTAGACATATATCCCTCTTCATAGTGTTTTACAGCTCTCTCTAAGAGTCTGCCTATTGTCCCTAACAATCTGGGTTCTCATTTTACCCACCTTGGAAGGAAGGAAGGAAGGAAACGAAGGAAGGAAGGAAGGAAAGAAGGCAGACAGGCTGAGTCAACCTTGAGCCCCATCAGGATCAAACTCCAGGCTGTGGGTAGAGTTTGCCTGCAATACAGATAATCCTCAACTTATGACCATAATTGGGCCCAAAACTTCTATTGCTAAGTGAAACAATTGTAAACTTTGCCCCATTTTAAGACCTTTCTTGTCTTGTTGTGATTCCCTGCAGTTGTGATTCCCTGCAGTGGTTAAGTTAGTAGCCTGGTTGTTTAGTGAATTGGGTTTTCCCATTGATTTTGCTTGCCTGAAGGTCACAAAAGGGGATTGTGTGATTCCCCCAGAACACTACAACCATCATAAATATGAATCAGTTGCCAAGCTTCTGAATTTTGATCTTGTGACCATAGAGATGCAGGAAGAGTCATAAGGTTGAAAAGTGGTCATAAGTCCTTGCTGGCTGGGGAATTCTGGGAGTTAAAGTCCGCTAGGCTTAAAGTTGCCAAGGTTAGAGACTCCTGCACTAGTCCTGTAGATTTCAGGTAGATTTTGATCATTGTACAGTACTGGTTGATGTACATCATTGCTGTGTGAGCTTTAGTTGATTGGAAGTTGAAATGTCTTTGAATATTAATAGCTCAGGTTGGTAGTTATATTGTTGGTTGGCGCTCTGAGCTTGGTGATTTGGTAGCAAACATTTCGTCCCCATTCGAGAAGATTTTTTGGATTGTACAAAATCCGAAGCGCTCTGAAAATGTCTCTTCGAATGGGGACAAAATGTTTGCAAGCAAGTTGCCAAGCTCAGAGCTCCAACCAATAACATAGATATGGAAGTTTTATCTTGTTTAATCACCACATGGTTAGAGCTTGGATTTGGCCCGCAGACACATGCAAAGGGAATTGTGCAAAAATATATTTTCACATAGGAGTCTAAATCAGACACAGTCCCTGCTAGTTTTTATTTAGTTTATTATATTGTCATTGTACCTTGTACAATGAAATTAAATGCCATCTACAGTGTACATTATAACTATAAAAGTAAAACCCAAACACACATCCTTGAATTGAAAGCCCCTGATATTGCATTAATATTGCACTATACAGTAGAATTCAATATAGTTTCTGTTCTGGGATAGAAGCTGTTTTTCAACCTATTTGTCCTTGTTTTTATTATCCTGTACCGTCTGCCATATGGTAATAGTTACCATCTGGCAGAAGGTATTACCATTGTTTAAAAAAAAAAGGGTGCCCAGGATGAGATAGATCTTTGAGCATGTTTTGAACTTTCTTAAGACAGCAGGAGATATAAAACTCTTCCAAAGAGGGGAGAGGGCAACCCATGATCCTCTGGTCAATGATGTCAACCCTCTGGAGTGCTTTCCTATCTGCCCCTGTGCAATTGGCAAACCATACAGAGGTGCAGTAAGTTAAAATACTCTCGATGGTGCAGCAGTAGAAGATCACCAACAGTTTTTCATCCAGTTGTTGTTTCCTTAGAAGTCTCAGGTTGTATAATCTCTGCTGGGCCCTTTTCACCAGGGTTGAAATGTGAGCACCCCAGGTCAGGTCCTCTTTTATGGTAACACAGAAACTTAAAACTGGCCACTTGTTCCACTTGGTCTCCATTGATAAGCAAGGGTTGGATGCAGTGGTAGGATTCAACATTTTTATCACTGGTTCTGTGGGTGTGGCTTGGTGGGCATGGCAGGGGAAGGATACTACAAAATCCCCATTCCCTCCCCATCCCACTAACCTGCTTTCCAGCTCCGTTCTCCTGTGCAGGGCAACCAAAGAAGACCCAGCCAATCAGCTGGGACCCAATGGGAGGCAGAGAATAGATGTGGGCGGGGCCAGTCAGAGGTGAGATTGGCCGGTTTCTCTGAACTACTCAAAATTTCCGCTACTGGTTCTCCCGAACTGGTCAGAACCTATTGAATACTACCTCTGGCTGGATGTCTGATCTATTCCTTCTATAGTCCACTATAAGCTCCTTGGTCTTACTGGTGTTAAGGACCAAAATATTGTCTCCACACCTCATCTTGATAGCAAACACAATCAAGATATACTGTTGTTGTCTTACTTGGATAACCTTTGTTCACGCTAGTGTCCCTTCCCTGGAGAACAAACTGCCCATTATTATTTATATTTAATGGGACAACACAGTCCCACTAAATCCTGAGATGTATTATTTTTTATCTCTGCAAATAAGAATGTCTATCTGAGAAGCAGTGTTAGCGTTCTTGGTATTTCGTTCTTTATGTGCCAATAAGTTCAGATCTGCAATGGTTCAGAAGGACTTGGGGTGGAGAAACTATTATTGCTCATCCGGTGTTTTGGCTCATGAGGATGGAAAGGATGTTTAGGTAGTAGTGATACAAGTAGTTTTGGCTTGTGGTGATGGCTTCAATCAAGGTTTAGTGTTTCCAAGAAAACCGGCTTCTTTCTGAGTAGGGAATATGTTAAATGTCTTGAACCAAGTGCTAGATTTATCTGTTTATTTACAGAGTCCTGGTCCTGAGTTTTGATGTAAATGCCCCAGAGGCTACTGAATAAACACAATAAATATGAATCATAAAAGCCTAAAATAACTACAAGGATAAAAATAAGGGGGAAACAATAAAAAGAGCAGCTTTCAGAATGAAAATGAAAGTACCATTCAGTCTTTAATGGAGATAGGGTGTTTGCTTGTTTTGGATTGAGTTCCTGCCAGTGGTGGGCTGAAACCAGTTTAACAACCGGCTCTGTGAGTGCATGCTGAAGTTCTATGTTTTTTATCCCAATGGAATAGGAAGAAGAAGAAGAAGGAGCTAAGGCCCAGGCAGAGCCTGTTGTTTAAACTAATTTATTGTTCATCCTCTAAACTGCAGTGTCACAACAGAGAACCTCATATAACCCTGCAGATTTTGCCTTCCAGGAATGGGAAAAGAAGTTTGCTTCGTGGGGCCCAGAATTGTCTCTGGTGGGACATGCTGTGTATTTAAAACAATGGAGTGGGAATGAATTTAATGATATGGATGGATGTATTTTCTTGTTGTTGTTTTTTTTTGTTTGCATCTAGGGTGTGTTGGAAAGCTTTCTGGGCACAGCCGTTACAGGAGCTGTTTTTTGTCTATTTGCTGGCCAGCCACTTACTATTCTGAGCAGCACTGGACCTGTTTTGGTCTTCGAACGGCTTTTATTTAACTTTAGCAAGTAAGTCTGAAAGGAAGAGAGGCTGGCAATACCATGGGCATTTCTGATAGAAAAATGTATAGCAACCTATTCTTGGAAGTGTCCTCAGTTCCTTGATTCCCAGCCTGCCCTTCTGAAGGACCTCAATTCTGTAATGACTAATTATTCCCCAAAATAAATAAATGCTTGATTTACAACCGCATTGAACCTCACATTTCCATTGCTAAGCAAGTGGATCTGGCTACCCCATTGACTTGGCTTGTCAGAAGGTCACAAAAAGTGATTACAGGACCCAGGGACACTGCAATCATCATAAATATGAGCCAAATTTATATGGAGATGCTCAGTCATCCAGGTCATGGTTGTCCCAAAGGTGCTTTTTCAAGAGGCAACTGGAGACTCCCTTTGGTTTTTTGTCCCCTTGAAGATGCTTCGCTTCCCATCCAAGAAGCTTCTTGAATGAGAAGCGAAACATCTTCAAGGAAAATAAAGAGTCCAGTTGCCTCTTGAAAAAGCACCTTTTGGATAAATATGAACCAGGTTTTTTTTAACAGATTAACAGAGTTGGAAGGGAGCTTGTAGGCCATCTAGTCCAATCCCCCCCTGCCATCACCCAAGCAGGAGACCCTACACCATTTCTGACAAATGGCAGTCCAATCTCTTCTTGAAAAGCATCTGAATTTTGATCAGATGACATGCTGAACAGTGGTGTGAAAAACAATAGAACTATGCCGCCTACGGTTGGACTTTAGCAAAATTATCTGCTGCAAAGTTCTGACAGTCAATGACTACTTCAGCTTCAACCGTAACAATACAAAGCACACAACAGATACAAACTCAACATAAACCACTCCAAACTTGATAGCAGTAAGTAATAGCAACAGAGTGGTCAATGTCTGGAATGTGCTACCTGACTCTGTTGTTACATCCTCTTAACCCCTACTCCTTTAACCTCAAACTAACCACTATTGACCTCACCCCATTCCTATGAGGTCTGTAAGGGGCGTGCATAAGTGCACCATCATGCCTACCCTCCCTGTCCTATTGTCCCCATTTATTCATACCTATTTCCTGTATTCTTACTCATGATTACATTTATACCTATTATCTTGTAAGCGATTGACAAATAAAGTAAATCAAATAAAAAATAAAAGAAGGAAGGAAGGAAAGGAGGAAGGAAGGAAGGAAGGAAGGAAAGGGAAAGGAAGGAGAACAGGGAAGGGGAAGGAAGGAAGGAAGGAAGGAAGGAAGGAAGGAAGGAAGGAAGGAAGGAAGGAAAGGAAGGAAGGAAGGAAGGAAGGAAGGAAGGAAGGAAGGAGAGAAAGGGAGGGAATACCCATTCCTATGAGATCTGTAAGGAGTGTGCATAAGTGCACAATCGTGCTTACCATCCCTATCCAATTGTCCCCATTTATTCGTACCTATTTCCTGTATTCTTACTCATGTTTATTCTTATACCTATTATTTTGTAAGCGATTGACAAATCAAATCAAATCAAATACATAAATAAATTTGAAGGGTCACTAAATGAAAGGTTGCAAGTCAAGCACTACCTGTATTACCATTTAAGTAGTTGTGTGCTATTTCCCACTATTTCATCGTCTAAATTTTCAATCTCACTTGATTTCTTCCTTTGCAGAGACAATGGCTTTGATTATATGGAGTTTCGTCTCTGGATCGGCTTGTGGTCAGCCTTCCTGTGTTTGATCTTGGTTGCTACCGATGCTAGCTTCTTAGTTCAGTACTTCACCCGGTTCACAGAAGAAGGCTTCTCTTCTCTGATCAGCTTCATCTTCATCTATGACGCCTTCAAGAAGATGATCAAACTCGCCGATTATTATCCCATTAATTCCCATTTTAAAGTGAATGATATTACACTTTATTCCTGTACCTGTGAACCACCAGATCCAGGTAAGGGTGGAAAACGTTATTTCTTTGTTTGAAGGGTGAATTCTTAATAATTATTTTATTAAATTCTAACAAAACCGCGGATTCTTGCTTCCCTGTTTTGAAGTCTCAGGCTGTCATCCCTCCAGACAAAAGGTTCGGGGAACCAAATGTTTATCCTTGTTCCATTAGATTTGTGGGATCAGGAGGGTGAATTTTGCCCCCAATAGCTAATTGTGGCCTTGTACAGATTGTGTGGATTCGCCACTCGGAAATTTGTTCCCCATAATTGTTTTCCCCACAACCTGCTGCGCCAAGTTACTTACCTTGTGAAGATCTAGCAAGCTGTCTCCTCTCCAGCCTCTCAGCCACGTGTACCCTTCTGAGCCTTTGTGGTCCTCACCTGTCAGGTTGTCAGGTGAAATGGAGCTTCTGAGATGCAGATCCAGCCTGCTGACACTCCGTTCAGCTCTCCATGGGCCTCCCCTCTTCTGTTGCAGGCCAACAGGGAATGGATCCAGCTCTCAGAAGCTCCATTTCGGCTTGCATTGGGCCGGGGGAGGCCAGTGGAAGCCCAAACGGAACTGCAGAGGGACCCACGTGGCTGAGAGGCTGGAGAGGAGGCTGCTTGCTAGATGTTCACAAGATAAGTGACCCTGCGTGGCAGGTTGGGTGGGTGGGGTGAAACAATTGTGGGGAGCATGAGGTATTTCAGGGGTCGGGAGGCCTTGGGTGGTCTTAAGCAGGTGGCCTGTTCCATCAGTAGCTCCCCCCCCCCGAAATACCTAATGTGCACTTAAGGAGCCTCACATTCAATTAGTGAATGCGTGGGCGAAAGGAGGGAGTGATTTCGTTCAAGTTACGAGATTCACTCCCACAAATCCTTGGGTTATGAATGTAATGAGCAGGCTCCATTACATTCATAACTCGAGTTCTACCTGTACCTGTGGCCTGAGATAAACTCTCTAAAAGAAGCTACAGACCTGTAGTATAAGAAAATTGCTCTTTAATGTCTTACAGTAAAGGGAGATTTATATTGTAATTCAGAGGCAGTGATTGCATGAATAATTCGTGATATAGGTCTCTGCTGAGAAAGAATAGAGAGGGGATGGTGGGAGTTGGAAGTCGCAGAAATCTGGAGCATGCCAACCAGCACACCATAAAATATTTTATAATTAGCTCAATACCTGTGCTTTTATACGAAACAATGTGGTCAGGTTTAGTTTTTGGGGAGGAAAATAAGGGGAAAAATTGTGCCTCTGCCTACCAGCATCCATTGGTATTCATCTGGCTAGCGTCCTGTCAGTGTGTGAGATAATTCAGGGCTGTTTGGAAATAGAAACAGTATTTGCTGTATGAGCAAGAAGGAGACAGCAAGGAGCCTGGGCATGGCTTAGCTCAACTGTTCTGTACAAAAGCTGGTTGACTGCTGTGAGACTAAAACTGAAACTCCTCTCCCCTGCTTGTTTTTTGAATTTGGAACAGATTTCTTTTGAGGTAGGGAAGGGGAGTAGAATTCCTTAGCATCAAAGTGTGTTAATAAAATATAGGAAATACCAATGCTCTGATGGTCATTTCAAAAAATCCTTTCTTAGTGAGCACCTAGAAGCCAAGAGTGCCAAATTTTAAGTTTGTAGGCTTTATGGTTCTGGAGATTTTGTGATGATGTGTGAGTGGTATTTTGCTTTTATATAGAGAGATTTTAAAAACCCACAGTTGAAGTTGGCATAGAAGGCATCTTTTCAGCATTACAATGAATCTTATGGCTGAAAAATATAGGACTAAAAAAAAACAAAATTTAAATAACGTTGCACAGGTGATCTGATAATTGCTGTTAAGTTGAGGTGAATCAGACTTTGGCAGAGGTAAAAGAAAAAAGAAAGAAACATTGAGTATCTGGTTTCCTGCCAAAAAGGAAGATGAGTGGTTATCCTGTTCTGAACCTTACCTGTTTGCCCAAGTTGACCTTTGCTGGATGCTTTTCAATTACGCCTTAAATACAAAGGTGGCACGTACAGTCTTCCAAATGACTTCAGGTCTACCTGGAAGACGTCGTAGAAGGATTTCTCATCAGGAAGATGTAGAAAGACTGCTCACTACTGAATATATCATTTTGGGATGGCTCCTAATGAAAGCTTAGACCCAGAAGAGGAATTGCAAAGGTCATTGTAAACTCTGAGTTGAAACCCAGCCTTTCTTACCTTGGTTGCTTTCAGATGTGTGAGTTGCTTCCAGATCATTCTGGGGTATCTCAGTTGGGCCACACGTCTGCTTTGACCACCCAGGATGGATTCCGTTTCTAATCTAACTTCACAATATCTCCTCTATTGGTTTCTATGAAGCGGAAAGTATAAATTATGTATTTTCCACCTCGTTTTTCTTTTTCTTCTTCATAAGTCTTTTTCAACAGTGTGTTCCATTCATTTACTCTTCCCATTGGAAGAAAAAGAGTCAGAGGTAATCCCAGTTTAGGGATGGGGTCAGGGGCAGGCTTCAAAAATTTTAGCAACGGGTTCTCTGCCCTGCTGCTGGGTAGGTGTGGCCATGGTGGACGTGGCCCAGTCGGCTTCCAGCACCACACCAGGTGGGGGCGTTTTTGCCCTCCTCGGGCACTGGAGGCTTTCCTTGAGCATCTGGGAGGGTGAAAACTGCCTCCCCAGGCTCCGGAGACTCTCTGGAAGCCAGAAACGGGGCCATTTTTGGCCTTCCCAAACTTCTGGGAGGCCCATTTTTCAGCCTCCCTGAGCCTCTGTGCGCACCCTGTACTTCCCTGCATCCAAAATGGGCCATGTGGGGACTCCTGGGAGGGAGAAGGGTGGAGTGGGTGGGACCAACCAGGAATGGGATTTGGGGCTCCTCCAAACTGCACAGAATCTTAGCTAGGAGCTTTCCCGAACCCCTGCAAACCCCCAGCAGCCCAGCCCTGGATGGGGTAGAAACATTATCAGCATCTATTT
This sequence comes from Laticauda laticaudata, assembly GCA_004320025.1. NCBI lineage: Eukaryota > Metazoa > Chordata > Lepidosauria > Squamata > Elapidae > Laticauda > Laticauda laticaudata. The sequence continues at coordinate 153,611 of BHFT01022264.1, forward strand.
TTGAAGGTTTTCAGAATAATTTGTGGTCTTGTAGAACGCCAACAAGAATGTAGGGAGAGGATAAGAGTCACCAAAGTGAGTTTCCAACCATTATATACCCCCATGAATCACTGATTGTAGGGTTGTACCTTCATTCTGTTTAGTAATGCAGAATTGGGGATTTGAGACCCTTTTCCAGGGATATGTCTGAAGACACGCTCAAATTGGGTTGAAAACAAAGGTCTAGATTGCTGTTTCCAGTCTCTTACATTCAAATGGAAGGTCTGAAGTGGAACAAAAGACTAGAGGAAAAAAAACTCTTAACTGCCACTGAATTCTTAGAGGAAGAAGTTTTGCTTGAATGTATAATAAAAGTAGTCCTTGATTTACAGACACAATTTGATCCCAGCATTTCTGTTGTTAGGTGAGACATTTGTTAAGTGAGTTTTGCCCCGTTTTATGACTTTCCTTGCCTCTGTTGTTAAGTGAATCACCACAGTGGATAGGTTAGTAACCTGGGTTGTTAAGTGAATCTGGCTTCCCCATGGACTGTCTGAAATTTGCAAAGGGGAACCACATGATCTTGGAACCACACTGCAAAAGTCATAAATGCGAGTCAGTTCCCAAGCATTTGAATTTTGATTACAATCCATCATGGGGATGCTGGAAACGTCGTAACTGTGAAAAATGGTCCTAAGTCACTTTTTTCAGTGCCGTTGTAACTTTGAATGGTCGCTAAGCGAACTGTTGTAAGCTGAGGATTGCCTGTACTATACAGGGTCTCAGTGGTTAAAAATGTTGAGCTTGTCAGCTGGAAAGCTGATAGCCCAGGTTTGAGACCCAGGCGCCATATGACAGGGTGAGCTCTCACTACTTGCCTCAGCTCCAGCCCATCTGGCAGTTGGAAAACATGCAAACACGAGTAGATAAATAGGTACCACTTTGGTGGGAAAGGAACAACGTTTCATGCACCTTGGTGAACAGTCAAGCTGGCCACATGACCACTGAAGCATGCTGGCTTCAGACAAAGCTGGCTCCCTCAGCCAAGAAACAGCAAGTACCTCAAGCTGCTTTCAGTACAGGTAGTCCTCAACATACAACAGTTCATTTAGTGACTGTTCAAAGATATGACATCACTGAAAAAAGAGACATGACCATTTTTCACACTAGCAACTGTTGCAGCACCTCTATGGTCACCTGATCAAAATTCAGACAGTTGGCAGCCAACTTGTATTTATGACAGTTGCAGTGTCCCAGGGTCATGCAATCCCCTTTTACGACCTTCTGATGAGCAAAGTCAACGGGGGAAGCCAACTACACTTAACAACCATGTCACTAACTTTACAACTGCCACGATTCGCTGAACGACTGTGGGACAAAAGGTCAGGTAAACTCACTTAACAAATGCCTCACTTAGCAACATAAATTTTGGACTCAGTTGTGGCCATGAGTTGAGCTCTACCTGTATGTCCAAAGCACCCCACAAATATAATAATCCTAAGCAGAACACCACAAATTCACTTTATAGTGTCCCTATTCCCTGTTGGAATTATTTGCGAACTCTTGCTCTTGTTTACTCCAGTAGAAGAATGTGGGATTTATGATGACTTGGAGTGTAACACAAATGTTACAAAATCCAAAACGTAAATATATGTCCTTTAATTCCTCCAACTTGGTCCCACTGTTCAATAATTCTCAGTTGGAGATAAAACTTATTCAAAAATAGTCTTCAAAAGAAGCAATACAGTCCGAACGTAATGAACAGATAAAGGTGAAATAAAAAACCAAAACAAACTACAATGAAGGAATTTCCACAACGGACCAGGATAAGTAATTACCAACTTCAAGGAGATAACAAGGCACAGTCTGTTGGAAGGATGCCAACCAAGATAACCTCAGCCCAAATAACACATGCTTTGCTTCTAGCAACACTGTGTTTTAACCGTCTCTCTTATATACTATTCTCCCCAGCTGCAACCAATGAGGAGGATCATGGCCGCTTCCTCTCTCATAAGCCAAGTTGTTTCTTTCTCCATTCCTCCCTGCGTGTCCTAGGATGCAGAGGGGGTGGGCCTGGTTCTTCCTCTGATTGCCCAGCCAGCCTCTGCCCTTCCACAGTCTCCTCCACAACCTCCGGAGCCACACCTCCATTCCCTGTCGGCTGTTCCTCTTCTCCCTCAGAGTCCAACTCTACCAAGGGCATGACAGGACCCCTCTGAAGCCCTGTCTAATATCCTTCTGATATTCTAAAATATATCATTGAAACCAGTTCCACAAAGATGGTCTCCCCAATGCTGCATGTATTCAAGTGACTGCCGCCCGCTGGGAACATTTTAATTTGGATTCTCGGCCTTGACTTTATGGCCTCTTCTAGCTCCAGTATTCCGTGATTATACTACTTAACTCATTAAGGACTTTAAAAAAGAAAGAGAGAAGGGATTTAATCATTCAATCAGTTAATCTTTAAATGAATTGACAGGGGTTGCCCTAGAGTAACTTATAACTTTACAAGCATGCTATATATAATAAAGAAGCAATATAAAGTGAAGAAGGCAGCTGTAAAAATGGAAGTCTTAATAGTTCTTCCAAGCAGAGAAGTATGGCATGAAGGTGCTTGGCTAGTCTCACTAGCATTTGAATGATAGAATCAAAGAGGATAGGAAAGGACCTTGGAGGTCTTCTAATTCAACGCTTCTGCTCAAGACAGGAGTTCTTATATTATCCTGTCCAATCTTTTCTTGAAAACCTTCAGTGATGGAGCACCCGCAATATTGGGAGCCAAGGTGTTCCATTTATTAATTGTTCTCACTTTCAGGAAATTCCTCCTTCATTCTTCATTCATTATACCTCTTTCTACCTGTTTCTTCTTATCCTGCCCTCAGGTGCTTTGGAGAATAAATCTCCCCCTTCTCTATGACAGCCCCTTGACTACAAGAAGACAGTCCTGTCACCCCTAAGCCTTCTCTTTGATAGTTCCCTTGACCATTCATCCTGCAGTTGAATCTCCAAACTTCTTATCACCTTTGTTGCTCTTCTGTGCACTCTTTCATGCTATATGCATACATACATACATACACATACATATATACATGCATATATACATGCACACAATGTTCTGACCCTGCTCCCCAAACACAACAAACCTTCTGACGTGAACTCAAAACTTTCCTTTATTAGGAATGCTGGCAGCCCCGACAAAAAGTTTCTCTCTCAACACAAGCTAACAAGTCCAGCCGGGAGATGAATAGTTGTCTGCCACACCTATTCATCTCCACCCCCTGCCTTTCATCCCCAGAGCTAGGGTGGGCCTTCGCTAGCAGTGGTAGCTCTTCCTTCCTAAGCACCGGCCCATAGATTTCCCCTGCCCTTCTCTCTTCTTCTCTGCCTTAGAAGGCAGAGGCCTTCTAAGCATCCGCACATCAGGCACTGGGCCCACCTGTTCCTCCTCTTCCTCATCAGCCACCTCCAGACCTGGGGGCTGTTGACTCTCCATCTGAGGGTTGATAAGACGGCTCCACCTCTGTCTCTCTGTCTCTCTCTGTCTGTCTCTGTCTGTCTCTCTCTCCCTCTCCCTGTCTCTCTCTCTGTCTCTCTGTCTATCTCTCTCTGTTTCTGTCTCTCTGTCTCTCTCTGTGTGTCTCTCTCGGTCTCTCTCTCCTAGCTCCATTCCTTCTTCCCCCTTGGAGCTCCCAGGTTGTCCTGATGCTGACCCCCATGCCTCTTCCTCCTCTGATTTGGCTGCTGGAGGAGCCAACAGTCAACAGGCCACAATACACACACACACACACACACACACCATATTAATCACTGTTCCTCTACATAGGAACTTAGCAGAAAGAGGAAACTTGAGAGTCCCCAAGGTCGATGCTATATGGACAAAACTGTGACTGAATCTGGATGTTCTGCTTCGGGTACCACAAAGCCGCCGCCCAGGTCATAAAGAGGATGGGTGGCGTCCCAGACAATCCTGTGGAGCCTGCTCAAGCTCAAACAGCACACGTGGCTGGCCCCTGTATCCCAGGCAGCAGCTTTACTGCTCTTTTTGACAGGTGCTGCCAACCGAGCCTGAAATTCTTCCACTGAAAAGAAACACCGTGAAGTTGCCAGATTTCGTGATTGGATTACAGTGTCTCCTGCTGTTCATCAGTCCATACTGATTACCGCTGTCGTGTGGGCGGCTGGCTGGCTGGCTGCAAAGAGAGAAGCAGTCTAGCTGCCTTTAAAGAAAAGATTTACAGCCGCCTCCTTCGGTTTCTTCCCTGTGAGCTTATAGTTGACGTTCCCCCTAGGGATGGGCACGACTTTTAAAAATTGCTGGTTTAAGGACAGCATAGAAAGAGACAATGCCGTGTTTGTTCTTGTTCACAGCGTTAAGGAAAGTTTGGCTTCACTGCCAGTGCCTTTAAAACCAAAGTGTTTATAGTGGATTTGACATGAATTTAACAGATTCCTGGTTTGGTTTGGTCCGTGCTCTTGGGAACCGGGTGGATGGTTTTCACACATGGCCCTGACGCAAGGGGGAGGGGCATGATAGCTCAGCGGTTAAAGTCATGGAGCTTGTCATCTGGAAAGCTGATGACCCAGGTGTCAACTCAGAAATATTTCTCTACCCACCCTAGCTCTGGTCTTTTAGAGTTGTGAGCAGAAAGGGAGTGGGGGGAGCAATGCATACCTTAAATATTTTCATAGATAATTGCTAGGCAGGTGAAGCTTCTGGCACACAAGATTATTACTGGAGAGCATGATTGATAATTCTTGGCTGTGGATGTGTCCCATTGGAGAGTATACATCCAGGGGGTGGGGGAAGATCAGGGTCAAGGGTGAGATAAATGATGTGTCTCAGTGTCAGCTGCACCCAGGTAACACCGACATGTTGACTCCTAAAAAATGATTTTTTTTAAACTCTGGGAGATGCGGCTAGAGACTCATGATTCGAATTGGGGGTGTGTGTGGATTGTCAGAATCCTGAAACCAGGTTTGAGACCCACAACAGGGTGAGCTCCCGTTGCTTGCTCTAGCTCTTGCCCACTTACCAGTTTGAAAGCATGCAAATGCGAGTAGATAAACAGGTACCCCTTGGGTGGGAAGGGAGCAGCATTCTGTGTGTCTTTGATATATAGTCATGCTGGCCATATGACCATGGAAGCATCTTTAGATAACGCCGGTTCCCTCGGCCAAGACATAGAGATGAACATCGTGCCCCAAAGTGTTAGACACGATCGGGGAGGGAAACATTTACTTTTTGCCTGCTGCAATGAGGAGATTATTTCATTCCTTCTTTCTTCTTTTCCTACGTGTGGAAACTGGGAAGGATTTTCAGATCAGCAGGCTAATTTAGCTCCTTTCTGTAAAGCGTGGGTGTATTTGGGCTGTTCAAGTGTTCCACTTTTCCCTTGGTTTTACAGACAAAAATTGCAAGTGTTGCATGGTGCAAAAAAGAGTAAGACAGGGTGGAAATAAAAATGTCCCAGGACTTTAAATATTTTCCCCCTGATTTCCTCTAAACTGAAATATTCATGTCTGTCTGTCTGTCTGTCTTCCTTCCTTCCTCCCTCTCTCCCTTCTTCTTTCCTCCCTCCCTCCCTCTCTTTCTTTCTTTCTTTCTTTCTTTCTTCCCTCCCTCTTTCTTTTCTTTCTTTCTTTCTTTTCTTCCTTCCTCCCTCCCTCCCTCTTTCTTTCTTTCTTTCTTTCTTTCCTTCCTTCCTTCCTTCCTTCCTTCCTTCCCTCCCCCTTTCTCCTTTTTCCTTTCCTTCTACCCTACTCTTTCCTATCCTATCCTGTTTTTCCCCTTAGTTCTTAGCATAATCTCATCAAAGATGGATTAACAAAAAATATATTTTTTTAAATAAAATTTATTTAAATTTTAAATAAAAATTAATTTAAAAATTAAAAAAAAGAACAATTAAACACAAATAGGTTTTCTAACAATTGGAATGAATACTGAAAATCTTTGAAAAGGTGCCTTTGTTTTCTCTGTATATAAGGCACGCTGCAGTTATGGTTCAACCTTTCCTGAACCTCTTGCGGGGCAGAGGCTCTCCTTTTGAACCCAGAGAATCGAAATGCCACCCCATTTTCTTAATTGGAAGCTGAGCCATTTGTTCACACTATTGTGCATGTATAAGGAAAAGGATAACATGGCATAACATTTAATAGTTCAGCTTTTCAGTGTAGATAAAAATGCACTTTCATCTCCTGGATGATGTAAGAATTCTAATGATGAATTTACACTGGGAAGTATTGTCACCCCATTGTCACTCGGGCATCAACATAATTTGAGGCAATTAGTCTTGTGTTTTTTCTTTATTTTTCCCTCGGCGAATGGTAAGAAGCACAAGTGATAGAATAATAACTTCTTTTTTACTGTATATAATGCAGGATCATAATTGATGCTTCTGATTACTGATTAGTATAAGAGATTATAAGGCTTAAACTGTATTTTAATTTTCAGGAGGTGAGATTGTGAGATTCAACTTAATTTCAGCTTTCCCTCATTATTTTTTTACAGTGCTATATTCAAAGTGCGACATTTCTTTCTTTCTTACAGTGAATAGTTCGTTAATCAATGAGACGGTCACGTCATCTCCATCTTTGATCAATGAAATAATGGTAAGCAGAAATCAGGTTATAATATTTGAAATAGTTATGCCTAGTGCAATTACGCTGCTTGCTTTTAATGCATTCTCTTTCCTTTTGTCTTATTTTGCTTTAATCTCCCAAGTTGAATTAATACCTGTTTCATAGGATTACTGTAGTTTGAACAAAATCACAGCACAGACTAACAACAGTTCACTTAGTGACCTAAATTCAAAGTGACTTACGACTGGTTTTTTCACACTTATGCCCATTACCACATCCCTGTGATCACATGATTGACATTCAGGTGCTTGACAACTGACTCATATTTGTGATGGTTGGAGCGGTCCCTGGGGTCATGTGATCCTTTTTTGTGACCTTCCAACAAGCAAAGTCAATGGAGAAGGCAGCTTCACTTAACAACTGTGTTACTAATTTGAAGCTGCTGTGATTTGCTTAACAAATATGTGATGACCCAGGATGTGACACAAAAATAACATAGTTACAAAAGTAGAATAAATTCCCTTTAATGCCTCCAACTTGGGCCCCAATGTCCAATTATCCTTGGCTGGATATCAAACTNGTAGAATAAATTCCCTTTAATGCCTCCAACTTGGGCCCCAATGTCCAATTATCCTTGGCTGGATATCAAACTCTTCCAAAAACAATCTACAAAGGGAGCAAATGCAGTCCAAACCCAAAGTAAAGATAATTAGAAATTTAAAAAACCAACACAAACCACACTAAAGTAATTAACACAGCAGGCCAGGATGATAAATTGCAGACTTCCACAAGATAATGCAACAACCAGAGTTGGGAGGATGCCAAAACTCAGATAAGCCTCGACAAAGATAATGCACACTTTGCTTCCATCAAGGAGCTGTGTGCAAATGCCCCATTTATATCCTGTTCTCCCAGCTGCAACTAATGAAAGGGATCAGGACCTTTTTCTTTCCTGTAAGCCAGGTTGCTCCCTTCTCCATTCCTCCCTGTGTGCCTGGGTGTTTCTCTGAATGCCCAGCTGGACTATGCCCTTCCCCGTTTCTTCCACAGCCACTGGAACCACACTCCCACTCTCTGTCAGTTGCTCAATCTCCCCCTCAGAATCAGACTTCAACAAGGACATGGCAAAATGTGTCAAGAAAGGTTGTAAAATGGGGTAGAACACATTTCTATGTAACACATTTCTTGCTTAGTAACATAAATTTGGGGCTCAGTTGTGGTTGTAAGTTGAGGACTACCTGTGCAAACAATGAGCCCCGGTGGTGCAGTGGTTAGAGTCCAGGCTACTTCTGCTGACTACCAGCTGCCTGCAGTCTGGCAGTTCGAATCTCACCAGGCTCAAGGTTGACTCAGCCTTCCATCCTTCCAAAGTGGGTAAAATGAGGAGCTCAAATTATTGGGGACAATGTTGAGGTATTAAGATTTAAGAGCTGACTAGCAGCAATAATAGCTGCCAGATGCTATAAGTCTGATGCAATGTTAGGCTGAGAAAATGGTGATTCAGCATAGCATGGGTATTTCCCTTTAAGACTGGGGATGGGTTCTGCCCCTTTAAGAGGTGTTTATATAAGGCAGCCATTATAGTGAGTGTGTTCTCTCTCCTTGTGTCCAGTATTCATTGCAGAGTTCCCCATGTGTAGAGTTAAGAAGAAGTTTGTTTACTCAGAAGATATTTGCCTACCACATATATTTCTGTATATAACTGTCGTAATATAAACTGCTGTTAAATGTCTAAGTCTGTGTGCTGTGTTTTGTTCCTGGGTTGTTTCATAATGGTAGTCATGCTGCGAACACTCTGACAGACAAGATGCTGTAAACGGCTGAGGATTGTAAAGCACTGTAAAGTGGTATATAAGTCTAAGTGCTATTGCTATTTGTGTACAGTCAATTGTGCACATGTTTATTCAGCAGTAAATCCCACTGAGGTCTTTAGGATTTATTTCTAGGTCGGTAGACATAATAATTTAACTTTTTTTCCACACCTGTCAACCATCCCATTGGTAAATGCAACAAAAGAAATTTTACCAATTTTACACTATTTTACCAAGAGTATAACTTTATTGATAATTCCATACAGGCACAGAAGTAGCAATGCCTATGCAGCCTCTTAAATTGGGCCACTTTTTGGAATGTGTTGCCCCCTTGCTTGAAAGCTGCAAAGTGATTGCTGAGATTTTACACACACACACACACACACACACACACACACACACACACACACACACACACTTTCCAGCTGCACATTCCATCACCTGGTTAATATCAAAACATCCACAACAAAAGAAGATAAACACCATTAAAGCACTACTTGGACGCTATCAGCATTGACGAATTTACTCTCAGTCAATTGCAGAAGGCAGCTTTGCTTGCAAAAAAATTATCCTGCAATGATATTTTTAGGTAGGCAGACAGAAATGCCAAACCCAAATCTGGTTGTCTATGTGATAAACCATAACCATAATACTTACAATTGGTTACAGCAGTTTTTAAAACAAAATGTGGCCACCTTAAAAAAAAAACCCAGCCACGTTGACCCAGCTGGATAGCTGTACCTAAATCAAATGGCTCAGAAAATTTAATTAGTCGATATAAAATATACCCATGCATTTTTTTTTATAAAATCAGCAGTGCAACAACAACACAAAGATCACAGAAGATGCTCTTATCACCTCTGAGTGGAAAAATGAGAACTTTGTCAAATTCTTTTGCTCCCCCTGGGCTGTACAGTTATGTTGTTGAAAAGATATCTGTGAAAATTGTGAACTGATGCAAAGAATCTGTGAATGCTTTTATCACTTTTAGTCTATTAAAAATTCTTCCCAGTTGAATAGGCGATAGCTCAGGGGAGGAATATCCATGCATTCAGAAGGTTGAGTTATGTACAGGTAGTCCTCAACTTACAATAGTTCATTTAGTGACTGTTCAAAGTTACAGTGGCACTGAAAAATGTTACTTATGACTGTGTTTCACTCTTAAGACCTCTGCAACATCCCGGCGGTCACATGATCAAAATTCAGGTATTTGGTAACTGTTCATATTAATGACCATTGCTGTGTCCCAAAGTGATTAATTAATTATTACTCTGTGATGACCCAGGGTGTGGCACAAAGGCAACACAGTCAGATAATCAGTAGGAGTCCCTTTATTAGCTCCAACTTT
>BHFT01022268.1:0-10634 GCA_004320025.1 Laticauda laticaudata
AACTACAATGACGTGGGATAATACCCGAAGGAAGCTGAATAGCATACATGTAAGTACCCGCGAAAACTTAAAAAAACCAAATATATATATATGTGTGTGTGTGTGTTTCTACACACACATATATATTTACAATATATTTGTCAGACATAGCCAGTGTACAGAGAACATGGAAAAATCTGTTCTTTACATCCCTCTTCAAGGCAGCAGAGATAAACTGGCTTTTTCTTTTCTGAGTTGGTTTTTAATCAAACCTCCCCCATGGGAATGATAGGAATTGTACGCCAAGTTTCAGATATTCTAACCATGAATAATTGGAAAATATAATTTAAAAATAAAAAAGATTTTATTTAATTGATTCCTAATGAAAATGAGTTGATTATCCTGTATCATAGATTCATCTCATTATTAAACTACTGGAGGACTGGAAAAGACCTGATATGGTTACCATCTTCAAAAAAAAGGTGGGGGGAACATACCCAGAAAACTACAGACCAATCAGCCTAATATCAATACTTGGGAAGATATTGGAAAAAATAATTAAAAAACAGATCTGCAAATATCTAGAAACAAATAAACTGGTAGTATAACTGGTAGCCAGCACAGATTTGTTTAAAACAGATCATGCTAAACCTATCTTATTTCATTCTTTGACAAAGTGGCTAAATTAGTAGACCAGCAAAATGCTGTAGAAATTTAGACTTCAGCAAGGCATTTGACAAAATAGACCACAACCTACTTCTTGGTAAGCTAGAAAAATGTGGGATAGATAAATAACATCACCACCAGATGGATTTGTAACTGGATGACAAACCATACCCAATGTGTCGTCCCTAATGGTACTACATCTACATGGAGGGAAGTAAGCAGTGGGGTACCACAAGATTCCATCTTAGGCCCAATACTCTTCAGTACCTTCATAAATGACTTGGATGAGGGAAGGAGAACTCATCAAATTTGCAGATGACACTAAGTGGTGGGAATCGCCAATACTCCAGAAGACAAGCTCAGAATCCAAAAATATGCTGACAGACTTGAAAATGGGCCCTGTCCAACAAAATGAAATTTAATATGGAGAAAAGCAGTGTGTTTACACCTGGGCAGGAAAAACCAAAGGTACAAGTACAGATTGGGATAAACTTGGTTCAAAAACAGTAACAGTGAGAGGGACCTTGGAGTCCTAATGGGCAACCACTTAAACATGAGTCAGTAGTTTGCAGCAGCCAAAACTAATACAATCCTTGGTTGTATAAACAGGCATACTATCAAAATCACATGAAGTATTAGTACTGCTTTATAAAGTACCACTTTATAAGACCATACCTGGAATATTGCATCCAGTTTTGGTCATTACATGACAAAAAGATATTGAGCCTTCGGAAAAATTGCCAAAAGTAACTAAGATGATTAAAGGCCTGGAGACTAAAACATGAATGGTTGCAGGATTTGGGTTTTGCTAGTCTAGAGAAAAGGGCTAGAGGTGAGGGGACATGATAGCAGCATCCAGTATTTGAGTGGTAGGGGGTAAACTTATTTTTCAAAGCACCAGAGGGCAGGACAAGAAACTGGAAACTAATCGAGAGAAGCAACCTGGAATTCAGGAGAAATTTCCTACCAATGAGGACAATTAATCAGTGGAACAGCTTGCCTTAAGACGTTGTGGATGCTTCATTACTGGAGATTTTTAAGAAGAGACTGGACAGTCACTTGTCTGAAATGGTATAGGATAGTGGTGGCTATCCTTTCTGGGCTCCTGTGCCAAAAATTGCACATGCAGTAGCATGCATGCACTTGTGTGCCAGCACCCAAAATGCAATGTGCGTGCTCCTCCCCATGCCCTGCGCATGTGCACGCAATTCCCTTCCTGCCACCTCCTTACCTGCACTGCGCCTCAGCTGATTTTTTGATTGTTTTGAGGCCTTTCTCGGCTTTCCAGAGGCTTGGAAAAAGCCTCTGCAAGGCTTTTCAGGTCAAATTATAGGCCAGTTTCGTCACTTCCGGTATTACAGGAAGTGACAAAACGGATCTCTAATTCGGCATTTTACCTAGATTCAAAGTATCTATAAAGAGCAAAAAGTTAAAATAGTGATCTTGCTTCATAGCTATGGATTATTTTGAAGAGAACAGAACAAGGGTGTCATTTCTCCCTTTGTTTTTTGTAGCATTAGAACTCTTAGTGTTTCAAATGTCAAGAAAAATAGAGTATTACGAACCAATTAGTTGAACAAATTTAAATTATTTATGACTCAGGGTGGCACAGAGGTTAGAATGCAGATTTCAGGCTGAGACTGCTCACTGGTAGGACTTTGATCCTGATGGGTTTAGGGTTGACTCAGCCTTCCATTCTTCTGAAGTCAATGAAATGACCCAGATTGTTGGGAGCAATATGCTGAGTCTATAAATTACTTAGTGCTGTAAAAACTATGAAGCGGTATATAAGTGCTATTAATATCTTTTATAATTCTGTACTAACAACTATTCATCCTCGAGTTATAAGCAGGAGTCCCCAACCAACATTCATTTCGCGCAAACAAATAAAGCCCCATTTGCAGGATGCAGGTAGCATGCAAAACTACACCCCCTCTGGTCCATGGAAAAACTCAATGGAATCAGTCCCTGGTGTCCAAAGATTGAGGGCTGCTCTTATCAGTATGGTTCAGTGTCAAGAGTATCAGAATAATGAAGAAAAAACTCAGATGCGGATATTGAATTTGGCAGAGGATGAAAAACAAATTGGGCATTAATAGGCTTTAACATTAAGTCAAATATTTAGCATTTAAAAAAACACATGGAAAGACATATTTCTTGATAGAAATTAAATTTGACTTCATTAGCAAGAATTGCAGTGATTAATATTTTACCAAGTCTTAATATTTTTATTTCAAATTATTTCTGTTTGGATTGAGAGTGAGGTATTAAATGCCTGACAGACAAGTAAATGAATTATATATAAATAAAGGGCCAAGTATTAAACTCAAGCATATGTAAGATTCAGAAAAACAGTATGGTGTCATGGGTCAGAGTTTCAAATTATTGTATTAACTGTCTATTATAGATTTCAGTACTGATTAGAATTGTACTCTAAGCATATAATAAAAATGTTTAAAAACATCATTGAAAATTCAGAATTTGAAGTTTCTGAAGAACACAGACTGGTTTGTATGAAACACATACTCTATAACTTTAATCTCCTGAATTGTAGGTGGATTAAGCAATCCATTTACAATTCAGGAGATTAAAGTTATAGAGATTAAAGAAAAATATAAATTGCAAGTGTTTGCGGATGATATGATTTTTTTTCATTGAGGAACCAATAGAAAGGACAAAAATTGATGAATAGAATTAGAACAATTTGGAGCAGTAGCAGGACTTAAAATTAATAGGAAGAAAACAAAATTAATGACTAAAAATTTAACAGAAAACAGAAGAAGAAGAAGTTATGGGAATTACAAGTGATAAGAAAGTTAAAAGACTTAGGAATATGGCTGACAGCACATTGTAAGACACTTAAGGAAAATAATTATAAATTGCATGCAACAGTTAAAGAGGATTTAGAAACATGGGGCAAGTGCAACTTTCAATTATTTAGCAGGATTGTTGCTATTAAAATGAATTATTAATTCCAAAATTCCTACATATATTCAGACGATCCCAATCAAAGTAACACAATTTTTTTTTTGAAGAACTTATAAAATAACTAAAATTTATCTGCAAGTGAAAAAACCTAGAATAAATTTAATAAGCAATCCAGGATATAGAGGCAGGGAGGGCTGGCATTTCCAAATTGGAGTTGCTATTATAGTGCAGCCTCTTTAGTATGGTTTGAAGGAATGGGTGAATTTAACCCAATAAGAGAATATTATTTTTGCTTAGAAGGCCATGAACTTGCAAGAGGGGTGGCATGCTTTTTTAATGGGATACAGGGAAAAACCTAGCCAGAAATATTTTCACAGACACCTAATCAGAGACTCATTATTAACTAGTTTGGAAGAAAATATTGAAAAAAAACTATTTAAAAATACCAATTTGGATTTTTCAACAGTGGAGGCGGATGTTTCACGCCAATAATCTGGATATCAACTAAAACGATTAAATATAAGGACTTATTGGATACACAGGAAATTTGAAATCGTGCAAGAACTTCAAGATCGGGACTAAAAATTGATCAGTGGTAATAGTTCAAATTCAAAAGTAGATAAAAACAGGACAAGAAAGAATTGGAATTAACAATAAACTCCAGCAATTAGATAAATTTTTATTAGGATCAGGCTAAAAAATATAACAAATTATAATTATTTATTAGAAGGAGAATTAGAAGAAGATAATTTGTAAAAGGAAACATGATAGCCTAGGTAGGAAATAGGACAGATGCATCACCATAAAGAATGGGAAAAGGTCTGGGGTAGAAATAAATAAAATTAGCAAAAATCGGTAGCAATACAAATAAAAATGCTATAAAATATTTTATAGATGGCACCTTCTTCCTTTGTTAGTGTAGCGAAGACACACCCAATATGAGTCCGAATTGCTGGAATGCAAAAAAAAACAGAGGAAACTGTTTTTCCATAAGTGTTGGTGGTCCTGTACCAGAAACTTCAAAAAATATTGGCAGGAAAATTAGAAATTGGCGAAGAAATGAAAAGAGAACAGGATTGAATTTAAACCAGAGGCCTTCTGTTTGGATCTTTGTAAATCAATATCAAAAAAAGTGAAATATCAAGCCAGATTGGCTTTTGCACAATTGTTGGAAGCAGCCTCATGTTCTATCAGAGATAATCATTCAAAAAATCTTCAAAGTGTGCAGAAAATGGACAAATTAACTTTGCATTAAAAATAAAAGACACTTCAATATACTACAAACAGCTGGCACTGCTGGTAACAAATGGATAGACAAAGGAAGGACTTCACACTAAAAGGCAAAAGATAGGATAAAATCCATAGTAGTGATACAACAGATATATGTAAGGATTAGGTGTGGTTTATATGGCATAAAATAAGGATAAAAAAAGAGGTCTTACAACTATTGAAGATGAGAATGTTTTTAATTGTTTTCTATTTTTTTTCTTTCTATTTTCTTCTCCCTTCTTTTTCTCTTTCATTTTTGTATGTGTTGGTTTGTTTTAATTGTAAAATCAATAAAATTTATTTTTTAAAAAAGTTATAAAATTGGAAAGACGCCAGACCCAAATGGACTGAATAGTTTTTCCTCAATTTACAACAGTTCATTTAGTGATAGTTCAAAGTTACAGGACTGAAAAAGGTGACTTACAACCATTGTAGCATCCCCATTGGTCATGTGATCAAAATTCAGATACATGCCTTATATTTATGATGACTAATGTCTCAGAGTCATGTGTTCACCCTTTGTGACCTGTCAAAGTCAATATTGCAGAAATAAACCTAGGCCTTCGTAGGAACATTTGTAAGTTTTGGGGGAGGTAGTTAATATTATTCACATGGATTTCCTTAAAACTGGCATGACTGTCAACTCAGAATGTTGTATAACATTCAACATTTGAATTTGGAAACCAGTGGTGTTATTCTACCGGTTCAGCCCGGTTCTGGAGAGCTGGTAGCAGCGATTAGCAGCAGAGACTGAACCGGTTCTCTCTGCTGCTGTTTGTGGGGCCATCCATCCTCCCGGGCTCCCATACTCCCTTTTATCCGCTGAAATTGAAGCGTAGCTGCTTTGCACGGCACAGAATAGTGCTGCACGGCAGCTGCTGAAGTGACTGGGATCATGCAGGCTTGCAGGAGGTGAGTTTGAACGCCTCTGTGCCTACACAAATGCCTCTGCACCTGCGCAAAGTGTACATTCAGTGCGTGCATGCACACAAAGTCTATGCACGCAAAGCACACTCACAAAGCCACGGCCACCGAACCAGTGGCAACAATATTTTAATCCCACCACTGTTGGAAACACAAAAGGAAATTTTGCTGCGGCATGGCAGTACTAAATCTCACTCCTCACCCAGGAGGCAATTGCAAATTTGATTTCACTGTTTAACCTTATCCACTATGCAGTCCAGCTTTGGGTCCATGCAACTTCCACCTTCTTCCATTATTGAAGGTATACTTTCATGGACAAGTACGAGTATGGAGGAAGAAAGAACTTTAGACCTGGTTGCAGAAGCAGGCTTTAAGTAGCCTGTCCATCATTGGCCAAAGTATGTAAAAAGTAGTGGTGATTATGTGTAGAGGTATAGGAAATACAAATAAAATAGTTTAAGAATTATTTACCACTTTTTAATTATACTATCCATATATAAATTAAGGTTAGGGAGATGGAGGCATACTTTTCATTCAAAATATTAAAGGTACAATAATATCTTAGCATGGGACCATTAGATGTTAATATATCTATTCTTCAGACAGTTCTACGCAGCCTTTTAAAAAGTTAATATTGGATTGTTCTCTGGTGGTCTTTGATGGAATGTTTTAAGTTTTTAAAAGCTCAAAATATTTTTGTCACTAATTTGAACAATGCTATTCATTTATTCAGTGCCATGCCTTCACATATACTCATATATACTCCATTTACACATGACATTTCTACAATATATGCCACAACACATGCCTTTTCATATCCTTTCATGAAGTAATTCACATTCTCATATTTTACACTCATTCTTTTTACCATTTTCATTCATATGTATTAATGAATTCAACATTTAATGTTTATAGGACTCATACCAGAAACTTATTTTTAGGTCTTTATAATTTTTCTCTAAATTAGCTAAATGTAAAAGATGAAATATTACACTGGTACTTCAAAGATTTTAGATTGGATCCCACTATAAGCTTCCTCCAAATAAGCTTGTTTTATTCAGGAGTGTTGTAATGTGGCAGAAGTCCATTGCAATAATAAAGGGAGGAATTTATCTGCAATATCCTATGATCCATTATTCAAAATGCTCTACAGGAACAAGATAGTAATATTTGGAGTTGCAAACTAAGGGAAAAAAGCTTTCTCCAATTTTGTGACCCTTGTTTAGAGCTAATCCGTTTAGAGAAATCAAGACAGATCAAGCTACTATATTATATTAAATATTTGGTATAATCTTGCACCAGTAATTCAGTAGTTTCAACTTAGTGATTGGTTTCTACCGTATCATGCCAAAAGATAACATCAATTAATTTATACAGCATAACAAAATTTCAGGCATTTAATACAACAATACAGAAATGTTTAATAATATGATCTAAATTACAAGTGAAATATATTTTAAGAGCTGTTGGGATAGTATGTTACAAATTTAATTAGTTGACAGTTTTAATAAACTTGCAGAAATGTTAAGTACTCCACCTAAGAACAGGTCTATTTGTAGAAGGTGAAAGATTATCCATTCCATAGTTAAAAGAACTAGAATACTTTGGATGTTCACTGTAGTTGCAGTTTTATTATGAAGATGAAAATCTATCCATTTTCTGTAGCTAATTGTATGTGTATAGAGTCCTGGATACTCATCTGGATAACAGCCACTGGCAAAACTGGTGATGCCTATCAGATAGTATTTGGATACACTTGGGAAATAGCACATCAGAGGTCCACCACTATCTTCCTAGAATATGAAAAACATGGAAAAAGTAAAATGCTCATGTTATTCTAAAGTTCTGAAATACTATATGGGAATCTTCTGCTTGGTTCAGAAGGAGTGTAATTACACAGGCCTTCAGGTAACAAAAATATGTTTTTAAAAAATCCAATTCATTTAATTTCAAAAAAATAAATATAATTTTGTTGGCATAGTACACACTTATCATAGACTAAAAAACTTATGAAAATGATGTTAAAAACTAGGGCTGTGAAAAGGTGCTTAAGAAAAAAATACGTATAGAAAAATTAAAAACCCTATAAACATAAACACTTCAAAGAAATAAAAAAGTAGACAGAAAAATCCATGAAAATACAAAATTTTCATACTGTATGTCAGAAGTTCCTCAGCCATTGAATATTTTCAAACCTTTAATTTTATATGAATATAAAGGTTACCAATAAATTTTAAAATTTATTATAATAGTGAATTGAACATTGACTATACAAAAGAAGAGCATTTGATCCTCTCTGGGTTCAATACAAAGCCAATTCAAGACTGAGAGTTGAGTCCCCGACTTAACAGCAGTTCATGTAGTGACTATTCAGTTAAAGTGGCACTGAAAAAAGTGGCTCATGACTGTTTTTCACACTTTCAACTATTGCAGCATCCCCATGGCCACATGATCAACCTTTAGATGCTTGCCAACTGACTCATTTAGAACAGTTGCAGTGTCTGGCAAGCAAAGGGGGAAGTCAGATTCACTTAACTGTATTAGGAACTGCAGTGATTCACTTAACAAATGTGGCAAGAAAAGTCATTAAAATGGAGGCAAAATTCACTTAACAAATGCCTCACTTAGCACCAGAAATTTTGGACTCAACTGTCATAAGTTGAGCTACCTATAGTTAATTTAAAAGAAGTTATTTAAAGATGTTCCTTATTAAAAAAAAGTTCTTTAAAAATACATGAATTCACAATTTCTTTTATCAACTCATTATTCAATTTAAAGCACTGCTGAAATACCAAATGACACTATATATTATGCACTTAAAACTTATAAAAATATTTTTATTTTACCACACAGCTATTTGTTGGCGAGGCAGCACAAATCATATCAGTTGATAATCTTTCTTTATACCGTTCATATTTATTACAGACATGTAGTGGAATAGTAATTACTCGAGCTTCCTGTAAAACAGTGTGAATTTTGCCTGTAAAAAAAACACAAAATATGTTCAGCATTCTTTTCAAGTTTCCAAAAGAGCAGTAAAAAAAAAAAGTTACCTTTAAAATTAACAAGTTATTATGGAATAAGTGTTCAAAGACTTCAGTTTCTCACTGAATGCTAAGCAATGTGCATGCATTACAAAAAGATCAAAGGCTACTACCAGAGGGTAATGATCACAATTTATATTTATTGTACTTCATTTTTCTTAATCATGTTTACTATTGTACAAATAGCATATATAAACACCCTTTGCTAAGGACAGAACTTGAAATATCAGATAGAGTGAACTCCAGTTCATAAGAACTAGTACCATTATAAAACTGTCAATTCTTTAAATGCTACAGATACCCTATTGCTAATTTTGTAGTAAGCCTGGAAAATATAGAACATTGGCGGTTTTAGACACAGTGCTATTTTCTAAGCATAATGTCCTAAGCCTTCAAATCATTAGATGACCAAAAAAGGCATTTTTTCAACCATCCAGTTTTTTCTAAAGAACCCCTCGCCAACATACACTGTAATCATTAAAATAAATGAAACATACAAGGATTAAAAAAATTATAAAAAGATCCGGGTAGTTTCTATAAAATATTATTTCATCCTTAAATTTAGCAACATATTTCAAATGTTATAAAAACATGATAATCTCATTTTTAGAGAAATAAAAATTGGCTTCCAGGGAAGGAATGGTTGACTGAAGACACTTTTACAAATGCAGAGTTAATAACTGTGGCAAACAATGAAGAACTGATGATTAGGTCTAGTCCTGTTTTCTCCTCTGTGAAGAAGACAGAAATAGCCATCTTGCTTGCAACTGTGGTCAGCACCTTTTAAAGATACTACTAACCTCATTTTCTATTATCTTTCAAAACTTGCTTTTTAATTACTTTTAATCTATTAGAGACCTTTGGAATGATAAGTTTGAAAACATCAAGTGAGTTTGCTTCAACCCTGAATGAAAGAAAAATTTAATCATAAGATTAAAAATTTAAAGAATTTGTAATAAACAGCAAAAATTGAAGACTGATCTCAGAAAGTTATAAATGAACAAGGGGGCAGATAAATTGGGAATATAGAAATATAAGATGATCTTGGAATTAATTATAAAAAACAAAGAACTGATAGGAAATTGATCTTTTTTAGTTTTGCAAGACATAATGTTAAGTAATTTTATGTTTTTAAAAATTGGACACTAGAGGGAACTAAAGATTCTAGGCAGAGGGGGGAAACCTTTGTGTCAATTAAAATGATGCAAAACATTATAACATTCAAAATATTAACACAGACTTTTGAAGAATAGAACCAGAATTTAATAGCCACAATATCAATAATGTCAGTCATGGTGTCTGCCTCTATGGTTAGACTATGTTTAAAAAATGAAATTGAATAAATGCAAAACGTATTTTATCTAACAAGTTAGAGATGATACTTAAAGTGGATTTACAAATGACATGCCAAAAGAATAACTTGGAAAAGGATTTCTCACTGGTTATAGAAAAGAAACTGATTATATTTTAAAGATCAAAAGGGAAATACAAATGATGAACCAAGAAAATAAACTAAATACTTTTTCCTTACTGGATTTAAGAAACAAGTATATAAAAGACCTGAACCTTTGTGATGAGATAAAAAAAGAATTGAAGAAAAAAAAATCTTAAAACGATTGAATGAAGATTAAGACTGTTAGAAGTAAAAGAAAGGAATATAATGTTGGTCAACTGTAATCTTAGTGGAGATGAACAATCACTAAAGGCCCAGTCCCACTGGCCGACGGACGCAAAATGTATGCATAAAAGACACAGCGGACGAGCAAAATTTCAGGGGTGGCTCCATCCGTTGTCATCCGCTCCAAAAAGTGGCGAAAATTTGCA
>BHFT01022270.1:0-22782 GCA_004320025.1 Laticauda laticaudata
CCAGGATGTGAGGGGTCTGTAGATATTTTCACAGCCCTCTTTTTGACTCGTGCAGGATACAGGTCCTCCATGGAAGGTAGATTGGTAGTAACTGTTTTTTTCTGCAGTCCTAGTTACTCTCTGAAGTCTGTGTCTGCTTGTTGGGTTGCAGAACCAATTATTAGAATGTGCCAAAATGGACAGGTTAATGATGGAAATTAAGGATAAAGAGGAAACAGAGTAATATTTAACATGGGATCTACTGCAAAAATAGTTAGAAAACAGATGCAGAGATTAGTAACTGTATAATGGAAAAATAGTGACAAATATTTTGTTAATATTTGTTAATAGTTCAGAAGTAAATACAAATAGATAGATAGACAGATAGATAGATAGATGGATGTGATGACCCGGAGTGTAACACAAACATAACAAAATCCAAAAGGTAAATAAATGTCCTTTAATGCCTCCAACTTGGCCCCACTATTCAATAATTCTCAGGTGGAGATAAAATGTATTCAAAAATAGTCTTCAAAATAAAGCAATACAGTCCAAACTTAATAAGCAGATAGAGGTGAAATAAAAAACTAAAACAAACTACAATGAAGGGATTTTCACAACAGACCAGGATAAGTAATTACCAACTTCAAGGACATAACAAGGCACAGTCTGTTGGAAGGACGCCAACCAAGATAACTTCACACCAAAACAACACACGCTTTGCTTCTGGCAACCTGTGTTTTAACTGTCTCTCTTATATACTCGTCTCCCCAGCTGCAACCAATGAGGGGATCATGGCAGCTTCCTCTCTCATAAGCCAAGTTGTTTCCTTCTCCGTTCCTCCCTGCGTGTCCTAGGATGCAGAGGGGATGGGCTTGGGTCTTCTTCCTCTGACTGCCCAGCAGTTATAACTATGATGTAAAATAATATGTATATTCAAAAGAAATTACATTGTATAATTAGGAGAAAAATGGTTACAATCAGGGTGTATAAAACTATGAATGCTTAAATGAGATTTGATACAACAGTACCCTGGCGTTGCAGAAATGGAAACGTGATGTATAATAAATGAAAATGTATAATTAAAATAATAATAATAAAAAAGAAAGGACATATGTGCAACGCGTAGACTTCTCCTTATTAAACTCAGAAGGTCCCGTGGAAAAACTAAATAAAGTAGGGCGGGAGCTGATTGTCCCTGCATTGGGAGGCCAGCATTTCTCAACTTTGGACCCGGTTTCCAATGGTGGACTCCAACTCCCAGAATTCCTCAGCCAGCAATCTGAGCTTTCCCAGCCTAGATCTCCACCTTACAGGCAGTCCTCAACTTACAACCATTCATTTAGTGACTGTTCAAAGTAACAGCAGCACTGAAAAAAGTTAGGACCAGTTTTCATACTTACGACCCTGGTCATGTGATCAAAATTCAGACACTTGGCAACTGACTCATATTTATGATGGTTACAATGTCCCAGTGTCATATGATCCCCTTTTCTGACCATCTGACAAGCAAAGTCAATGGGGAAGCCCGATTCACTTAACAACTGAGTTACTAACTTAACAACTACACCAGTGGTTCCCAAAGTGGGTGGTACCACCCCCTGGGGGCAGTGGGATGCCTTAGGGGGGCGCTAAGAGGCAAGGGGGCTGGGGGGGCGTTTTGACGGCGCTGGCCTTGCAGGTCCACCCATTTGACTAGCACTTCACCAGAGCAGGTTCCAATGCCGGAAGCGGATGGCACGTTACGTGCCACCATGAGCCGCGCTCAATGTGCTGCCCCCCTGCACCTCTTAGTGCCCCTCTGCGGCCCCCTTGGGGATGTTAAGGGGTGGCAGGAGGACATTCAGGCGCCGGTCCTGCAGGTTTCACCATTGACTGATACCACCGCTCCAGAACCGGCGCCTCAATGCGGAAACGGTGGGACATTATGTGCCAACCGCGGCACCATATCAATCTGCACACGTCCCCCTGACCACTCTTAGTGTCTTCAAGGGGGCTGGCAGAGGGGGTGCTAAGAAGCAGCAGCGGGCATTCAGGCACCAGTGCTGCCAGTTCACCCATTGGGCGCCAGCTCTGGAGCGGTGCTGAGTCAATGCGTGAAAACCTGCAGGGCGGCACCTTCGACGCCCTTGCCACCTTCTTAGGCCGCCTCTGCAGCACCCTTTTGGGGACGGTAAGAGGCGGCAGGGGGGTGTTCGATGTTGCCGCCCTGCTAGGGTTCACCATTTGCTGTAAGTATCTCCAAACGGTGCCTCGAATGTGGCAAGCATTAGGAAAAAGCTGCGTCCTACCGCTTTCCAAATGCCACACTGTCGCATTCTGTCTTCTGTCTGTTCTGTTCCTCCATCCATGCCATATCAAAAGATCTGATTGCCTGCCTGCTTCCTGCCTGTCTGCTTCTGTTCTCTTTCTCTCTTATCCATCCATATTCAAAGCGCCGGCCGCAGGCACAATCAGGAAGGTAGAGCCAAAGCCAGTCTGAAGGGAGGAGGGAGGATGGGAGGAGAGAAAAGAGAGCGAGAGAGAAGAGAGAGACCTGATGCATCAGATTGAATGAGGCCTTAGTTTAGACTGAGGGCCTTATTCTGCATTAAGAACATCTTTGCAGCACATTGAACATTCTTTGGCTTCTACGCCCTGCCAACTCCTCACGGTTCTGCCGTGTAGTCTTACGATTTTTTTGTCCATTTCTCACGGTCCTCACACAAGGCTTCCTCAATCTGTCACGCCGAATTTAAAACGCTTTTTTTTTTTTTTTCAAATTTGGGGGTCAGCTATATATGCAGTATATACGTTAATCGTTGAAAAGGGGAGTAGGCCTGGGGAACCAGCTAGTTTCCCAGTAGATGTTTGTAAGTTCAGCAGGGGAAAGGCGATCGAAAATCGTATAAACATGGCGAAAAAGAGGTGGTAGATTTTTCCAATTAGAAGATTCGAATTCTGACACTGAAATGGACGGGAAGAACCAGCTGTAAAAGATGCCAAAATATGACGGAGCAGCGAAATATTGGGTAAGGACAACCCCTCTTGGGCCAAAGATACCCTGTTAAAGCAGTGACAATGACATATTAGCTTCTTCTGTATACCATGTGGTAAATCTGTATAGGCTTGCCACATCAGACTTCGTGATGTCAAAGTGCATTGTGACGACGATACATTATAGGGAAGAGTTGAAGATGAGAAAAGAGGTCATTCCATACGAGAGGTTATTCAACCTGGGAATTTGGATTCAATGTTATTAATGTTGGGTTATGATAACTAACTTCTTAGTTACAACAAACTGCCAATTCAACAGGATCATTGGGCCTTTGTCAAGGAAATATTTTCCTTGATAGCAATATGTGCAGACAGACTATGCCTCAGGACGCACAAACTTCAGCACATTAACGTTTGCCCTGGGTCCACATTATTGCCACCAATTTATTAGGGATCCATTGAAAAAGCCATCCCTTCAGTATGTGGTATAGATGGCTCAAATGGACATGCGGATTAAACAAGATTCGAACCCTGAACTATCCGTATATTTGAGTTAAATCGATCAAAAATGGTCACAAGTCATTTTTTAGATATGTGTGTTACCAGTGGAGTTGATGGAGGAAAGAGCTGCAACCCATTTTTGATGTTATGGGATCAAAAAATCACAAAAGATGGAATGCCTTGGCTGAATGCTATTAGCCGAAGTGTGGACAATACAAATGCTATTATGGACCAACAATTCGGTTGCATCACGCCTGTAAGAAAAAAACAAAGCATTTTTTATTTTGTGGTCGCATGTAATTTTGGCTCATTCATTGACTGCAACTGCAGCAAATTGATTCTTTCACAGAGATTATTGATGTTAGTGTTGAGGATGTGGCTTATCGACCTTATTATTGTTTTGATAAGATTCCAAACGCAAAGGAAAGCATGCCGAAGTATTTGAATTTGTACCAAGAGTATCAGCAAGTCGTTAAAGCATGTCACCTGCCGTTGGCTTTCTTTGGAACGGCTGTATTGAAAGAGCACTTAACGAGATTTCCCCAAGTCTTGAAGTCTTACTTTCTGAAGTGAAGGTTTTTTCAGATGCAGGTGTTAACCGTTTAAGGATGTTTTTGAACCTCTCCCTGGACCAGTCCTATCTGTTTCACTAAGCATCAGATTCAGCTGTTCCACACAGTTCAACAAAACTACTGCAGAGAATGAGCCAACATCCATGTTCGGATGACAAACCTCTATGTTAGACCATGGCCAAAAAAAGATTGCAACCGCATTGTGAAAGCCTGAAGGCTTGTTGAGTGCTAAACCTACAGATGTAGATCTAATGCATGAGGAAAATAATTTATTGAACATCAGGAAACATTTATCTTGGTGGAACTACAAAGGCCACGCATCACAAGCTCTTAAATGAACGGTACATACAGAAACAATGTACAACAATTCTTCTATGTGACCCATTCTATTTTTTAAAGTCGTTGAATATTCTGGGAAAATTTCCATTAGGGAAAGAGTTGATTCAAACGCAGTTTGGATAAAACATACCCAGCGCCTTATGAAGCAGAATTGGCAAGTGGGAGTACTTCTATGACAGGTTTATGCAATATTCATGAAATTCCAGTAGTGCTCTTTTTGAAGAATTTTTGACTACCGATCCTTAGCTGATAGTGACATTGGTGGGATGCTTGGCAGCAGCAAAAAGGGGTTGATGGAATGGAAGGTGGTACTGAGGTATTTCATTATCGGGGTTGACATTCTTTGGTGGTACATTGCACACATGAACCTGGTTTCCTCAGCAAGAGATGTCCAGCACACTGACCAGAATTGCAGAGGCAGTACTTAGTGATCCACACGTAAGTGCAGAGAAAAGAGGCCTTTTAGCATGTTCGTAAGAACAAAACTCGACAGTCGTCCTGTTTAGGCGCAGTTGATTGGCACACTTGTCGTACATTTTGGCCATGAAGTTGGCTTATCCAGCAGAAATGACACCTTGGCTATAAGTTTCGTCTAGTGATGACCTATAGAATCAGTCAAAGAACGCTGCCATCTTCTTACACAGGGACACAAATAAAACCATTTAAAATAAACCTAGTTACATGAACTTCATCGATGAAAAAGGGTTTGTTTAATCTTGATCGGGAAAAAAATAGATTCACTATTTTTTTATAGAATCTCAATTTTTTTTCATGGGTCTCCAGATTTTCCTTTATCAGGGTGGCAGTCTGCTATAGAAGGTTTTTGTGATGAAAAATGATAAAACACTATCAGGACATCTCTTCACATTTTGTTGAGGCTTTAAGCAGGATCCATTGGACCAGATCTCCACCCTAAAAATTACTTTTCCCCAATGTATTACAGTGCCAGTTCTGAAGAAGGTAAAACCAAAATGTACTGGTAAATTACAAGGAGAACACACACACATTCCCTTCTAACCCTGCTGGAACAGGTGATTGGACTAGAATAGATATCTCATTCTCTTTCCCCTCCCTCCCTCCCTCCTTTATTTATTTTTCTTTCTGTCCCTTCCTTCCATCCCCCCTTCTTTCTTTGTCCCTTTTTCTTTCTTTCCCGTTTCTCTTTATTTTCTTCCTCTCTTTCTTTTCTCTCTCTCTTTCCCTCTCTCAGGCTCATCCCTTTGGATTAGGGGTCGCCAAAATTTTGGACCTCAGGGACCACCAAACTCATAATTTTAAATCCTGGAGACCACTAATATGAATTTTGACTGACAGTGGCTTTCTGGTGTTGGTGGGAAAGAGAGAGAGAGAGAGATCTGATCCAACCTCTCTCTCTTCTCTCACACACACATAGGCAGGGGTGGGATTTATCTAAAGCTGATCTAAAGCTGTTAAATCTCCAAAAACTGGTCAAGTAGCTCTGGGGAGGCCAGTCATAAATTAGAACATTTGCTAAACAACCAGTCATTAAGTGAGGACCACTTGTATTTGGTTTGCCAGTCACCTGGCCACACCCACCCAGTCACATGACCAACAAGTCACGCCCACCCAATCATGTGACCAGCAAACCACACCCTCAAATTAGGCTACACCCACATAAATTTGAATCCCACCCCTGGGTAGGGGGCACCAAGGATGAGTTTGTAGCACCAAGGGGGAAGTGGACTGAAAAAGTTTGGGAACCACTGATCTACACTGATTCACTTAACAACCGTGGTAAGAAATGTCATAAAACGGGGCAAAACTCACTTCACAACTGTTTTGCTTAGCAATGGGAATTTTGGTTCCTAGAAACTATACATTCCTCTGTTGGGCACAGGGTTAGACTAAGTGATCTCTAGGATCCTTTCAATCCTCATGTTTTTAATCATATGCAATCAATCGTACCACCAATATTTTAGCTCAGCTGTTGCACAGTCCGACTCTGGGAGGGGTTTATGATGAAGAGTAGCCATGGGAGCCTCAAAACTGGGTTGGAATAAACCAGGATTAACATAGTGCTGGAAGAAAAATCCGGTTCAGTTACAAGGCAGGAGTAAGGCACTGGAAATAAAATGGATGCTGATTGGAATGAAAGACTCTTGTTTATTGATGAAGATAACCAACCACAGCTTGTAGTTCTGGAACAGCTGACAAATTTGCCTGAGGAGTACATGGATTGTTACGGGGGGGGGGGGAGTGTTCCTGAGATGCTCAGGGGTTTGCAATGTAGTAAGCTTGTGTCTTTTGCTTTGTAATGGTGGTGGGTTAATACCTATGATGTCCTAAAGATCCTGTCCTGTTCTTAGATTTGGTGCGAGGGGGGATGTAATTTTCTTTAATCCCATCAGTGGAGTAAAGGTGTTTGGTTTGTGATAGGCTTGGCTGGATTTCTAATGGACACCAAAACTCCACCTCTGAAGACTTTGGGCATTCTGCTGTGACTGTTGTGTTGTTGCTTTCTGCCTTTTAAGAACATGTTTCTCCACTTTCTTGCTTTGGCGGAAATATGAATATTAAAAATACTTCTTTCTTCTTCTTCTTCTTCTTCTTCTTCTTCTTCTTCTTCTTCTTCTTCTTCTTCTTCTTCTTCTTCTTCTTCTTCTTCCTCCTCCTCTTCTTCCCCCTCCTCCTCCTTCCTCTTCTGCCATATCTATCATCAGACATTGGTGATCATGTTGGTGATCCTATTTTTATCAACAGACGCACAAAAAATTTTGTCCAAATCAGGACAAAAAGACTTTTAATATTCCCCAAAACATTTGTGTGTGTGTGTGTCCCCGTCCTACCATAGCATAGGAATGTAACCATTCAAGAAATTGAATAAGCTGACTTGTAACCACAAACGTGTTGCAAGTACCAGTATCTAGCAAGCTCTTGTCCAAAGTCTTTAATGAAGACCAGGCAAAAAATCCATGCCTCTGTGTGTGAGTGTGCGCGCGCGTGCGCACTCGCGTGTGTACACAAACACAATGTCTGTACACACAATCAAACAACATTTGCCCAGGATACTTCTTGTGACCCTTCATTAAAGGCGTACTGCTCTCTATCATTGCACACCCAGTTATTCAAGTTACTGCCTTGCCTCCATTTGCACAAATCACAAAACTAGTCAACCCTATGCTAGCCTAGCAGATCGTGTGAAAGTCACTTCCAAGCATGCCCGTGGCAAGCCGAATGAGTCCTGTGAACAGAGCTTCCAAACTTGAAACTTGCATGCCTAAGCAGTAGTGTGAATGCAGCTTCCAAGCCTTGCACAGCGAACGAGTCGTGTGAACGCAGCTTCCAAGCCTAACCAGTGTGAACACAACTTCCAACCTTGAAACTCCTACGCCTAACGAGTCGTGTGAGCGCAGGTCGTGTGAACGCAGCTCCCAAGCTTGCACTTCGCACGCCGAACCAGCAGCTTCCAAGCTTGAAACCCGCAAACCAGCGGAATATGGACCAGTTCGGGAAGAGGAGCCAATGTTTTCTGAATGCGAGCCAGGCGCCTTCCACCTCTGCCTCGAAAACGGTAACAGCCGCTCGAGGGCAGCAGCGCCGCGCAGGAGAGGCTGGATGGGACCTTCGCAACGCGAAGAGGCGGAGGGGAAAGACCGTAGTTTGTGTAGGACACGTGTGAAGGGTGGGGAGCCGGCCAGGAACCCGACTGGGCAGGCGAGGTTACCAGATTTGGTTTGCAAAGGTGTGCGGACGATCAACTGGATGCTGAACTGGAGCTTTCTGTGGTACCCTGCTGCCATCACCTGCATCTTTCTGGTTCAGACCTGTAGGGAGGAAGGAAGGAAAGAAGGAGGGAGGGAGAGAGAGAGGGAATAGAGGGAGGGAGGGGAAGGAGGAAGGAAAAGTGAAGAGGAAGAGAGGGAGAAACAAAGGGAAGGAGAATGGAGAAGAGGAAGGAAGGGAAGGGAAGGAAGGAAGAAAGAAAGGGGAATGGAGGGAGGAAGGAAAGAAGAGGGAGGGGGAATGGAGGGAGGGAGGGAGGAAGGAAAAGTAAAGAGAGGAAGAAACGAAGGGAAGGAGAACAGGGAAGGAAGGAAGGAAAAGTGAAGAGGAAGAGAAGGAGAAAAGTAAACTAAACTAAGCAATCCTTGGTGGATTGCACGGAATCTCTTAGTGGTCTCCCATCTAAGCAGAAAACCAGCTTTTTTAAGCTCAGCCAAGCTTGGCCGGCTGCAGATTAAAATATCTTAATTGGCAGACATGAAACATGGTAAGATTAAAATGAAGGGGGAAAAAACAAACCCCAACTTTCAAAAGTAAAGCAACAATCAGATTTTATTGGAAGACACCAAAATTCTCTTTCACACTTCACAAATATACCAGAAAGTGAAACCATTTGGTGGAGAGGAATAAATTGGTTGCAAAAGGGTGCAAAAAAGGTGTCAACCCCCCCCCCAACCCCTGAATAGGTTATCTGAGAAGGATGAGCATCCTCCATACATCCCTGTCCATCATTCTGGCTGGTAACCGAAGGGGACCACTTGAGAGATAAAGGTTGCCATGGCAACTGGCAGGGTTAGGGCTGGATGAACGCAGCAGGCCAGAAACCTCGACCTTGGTTTGATGGTGAAATAACTATAGTTTAGAAGCAGGAATCATTTGGCAGAGACGATATTTAGTCTCAAAATCTTCAAACAGAAAGGGGGCATTTATATTATTTTGCGCTAAGTCCTCCGCTCTGCTCAGCACAGAAATATTATTATTATTATACTAGCAGGGTACTCATGCTTCACTACAAAACTATGTGATCGGGCAAGTGTTTTTGGAGGAAAAAAAAAGGGGGGAATTCTGCCTCTGCCTCCCAGCATCCATCGGTATTCATCTGGCTAGCATCCTGTCAGTGTGTGAGAATGTTGAGGGCTGTTTGGAAACTGAAACAGTATTTTCTGTGTGAGCAACAAAGACAGCAAGGAGCCTGGGCATGGCTTAGCTCAACTGCAGTTGGAACAAATTTCTTTACAGGTGGGGAGTGAGAGAGTTGAGGGCTGTTTGGAAACTGAAACAGTATTTGCTGTGTGAGCAAGGAGACAGCAAGGAGCCTGGGCGTGGCTTAGCTCAACTGTTCTGTACTAAAGCTGCTTGGTGCTGTGAAACTAAAACTGAAACTCCTCTCCTCTGCTTGTGTTTTGCATTTAGAAGAGATTTTTTTCCAAGTGGGGAGGGGGAGTAGAACCCCTTTGCATTAGACCCTGTTAATAATAATAATAATAATAATAATAAATTGGAAATACTAATGCTCTGATGGTCATTTGGAAAAATCCTTTCTTAGTGAGCACCTGGAAGCCAAGAGGAACATATGTGCCAGACTTCAAGTTTGTAGGCTTTACGGTTTTGGAGATTTTGTGATGACGCATGAGTGGTATTTCGCTTTTATATATATAGATGCACAACAATGTGAAATCACAGCTGTTAGTACTACAGCTGGTGTTGGATTTCACATGCATCATATTATTGTTGCTAGTACAGGCAGTCCTTGATTTATGGCCACAACTGAGCCCAGCATTTCCATGGCTAATGAAAACAGTTGTTAAGTGAGTTTTGACCCCATTTTAGGACTGTTCTTGCCACCGTTGTGAAGGGGATCGCCGCAGTTGTTACGTTAGTAACACAATTGGTTAAGCTAATCTGGCTTCCCCGCTGAATTTTCTTGTAAGAAGGCTGCAAAAGGAGATCACATGACACCCTCTCCAAAGACATTGCAAACCATTTACAATTGTGATGTGTAGGGGCCATTACGGTCGTAAGTTGAGGGCTAGCCTCATACAAAAAGGAGGGCTCCAACAATGTGTCAACTCATAAAACATTCCTATGCCTGTTTTAGTAATTGCCATAAAAAAGTGGGGAGGGGGAGGAAGGAAATCTGGAAGAGCAGTGCAGCAGTTTGGAAGCGAAAGTACATTCCACACTTATATTACAAAGATTGTAACTAAGCTACAGAATCTTCTGCCTGGAAAAATCCCTTAATTGGAGAATGTGATTGATGACACCCAACCCATGAATGTGCTTTATTGGAGCATCTGATTTTATGAGACACCCAAGGAGGGAGGGTGGAAACAGGGTTACAGGTGACTATAAATGACGTATGCCAGAGTTGGCTTCACACAGGGCAGTGCCAGTATATCGCCTCTAAGGAATCCTTTGAGGTTTTTTGAAGTTTGGCTCGAGAATCATGATTTAATTAGGGCAATTGCTGGAATCCTGACACAGTGTTCAGGAAAAGGCCTTAGATTCAGCATTGTCAGAAAACATCCAGTGTGAAGCTGAACAACAGAATGCAGAAATCAAAGGTACAGGTAATCCTTGACTTATGACAGTTTCACTTAGTGACCATTCAAGCTACAACGCTGACGGAAGTGACTTATGACCATTTTTCATACTTAACGACCGTTGCAGCACCCACATGTTCACGTGATTTACATTCAGATGCTTGACCAGTGGCTCACATTTATGACAGTGGCACTGTCCAGGGTGATCCGCTTTTGCAACCATCTGTCGAGCCAAGTTAATGGGGAAGCCAGCTTCATTTAACAGTGTGTTACTAACTTAACAACTGCAGCGACTCTCTTAACAATGATGGAAAGAAAGTCATAAAATGAGGCCAAACTCACAACTCTCAGCAACAGAAATATTAGGCTGAGTTGCGGTCGTAAGTCGAGGATTACCTATGCAAGTTGCTTTTTTGGGACATGTCTAACTTGGAAGTCAGGATTCTAGCAGTTATTCCCAATTAAATCCTGAGTCTCCAGCCAAACTTCCAAAACTTAAAAAGGATTTATTGGGAGTTAACATGCCAGCATTGCCTCGGTATAGCCGACCCTGAGAAACATAATTCATTGTCACCCTTGACCCTGGTTTTCCCCCCCACCTCCTGGGTATATCATATTTTATATTTTCCAATGAGACACCTCCATAGCCCAGACTCATCAATCATGCTCTCCAGTTAGATATTTGCCTGTCAATCACCTAGTTACAATCTCTGAAAATATTTATGGAATGCACTTTTGGTTTTGCAAACTGCTTCACTGCTCCCCCCTCCCTTTCTGTTAAAAAGACCAGAGAAATATTTTATGAGTTGACATTGGGTTGTAAAGCGACCAGACGTATGTCAAGGACTACTTTTCCAAGGATATATTTCCTCAATCTAACGACAGTTTGGAGAACGGCCTGTGACCAGGGGTGGGAGTCTACCAGTTCGCACCTATTCGCTAGAACCGGTTGTTAACATTCTAAGCAGTTCGGAGAACCAGTTATTAGAAGAAATTATTGGCCTAATCCTGTACGGAAGGCAGGAAGGAAACATTCTGGGTTTGCTTACAGAAACTGCCTCTCCGTTAACCCTTATTACGTTCTTGGCAGGACGAGACTTCCTGTCTCAGGAATGTCTCTGGAGTTTTTTTCCCTCCTTTGCTGGTACTTTGCTTGTGCGGAGTGACCATTCAAAGTTACAGTGGCACTGAAAAAAGTGACTTATGACTGTTTTTCACACTGACGACTGTTGCACCATCCCCACAGTCATGAGAGGCCATGGGAGGAGATGCGTGCCTCGATGTGAGTGATGTTGAGTTGGCCACGGCCATTCAGTCACATGACCACCAAGCCACGCCCACTAACCAAGCCACGCCCACAGAACCGGTTGTTAAAAAATTTGAATCCCACCCCTGCCTGTGACATTAGAAAACTATCATTTGTCTGCTTATCAGGACCAGTGCTGGTATTCGACCGGTTCTGTCCGGTTCTGGTGAGCTGGTAGCAGCGATGAGCAGCGGAGACCAAACCAATTCTCTCTGCTGTTCTGCTGTTGGGCCCTCCCACCCGCCAGGGCTCCTGAACTCACCTTTATCTGCCAAATTTGAAGCGCAGCTGCTTTGCACGGCACAGAAGAGTGCTGCATGGCAGCTGCTGAAGCGACCAGGATCTTGCAGGAGGCAAGTTAGAACACCTCTGCTCCTGCGTAACACCTGTGCAAAGTGTGTGTTTGGCGCGTGCGTCCAAGCAAAGTGTATGCATCACACCCACCGAACCAGTGGCAAAACTATTTCAATCCCACCACTGATCAATACACAATGAATCCTCGTGGACAATCACTTGAACATCAATCAATCATGTGCGGCAGCAGCCAAAAAAACCCCAAATACAATCCTTGGTTGTATAAACAGCGGCACAGAATCAAAATTACATGAAGCACTAATACCGCTGTGTATAGCCTTAGTAAGACCACACCTGGAATACTACATCCACCTTTGGTCCCCACATTACAAAAAGATGTTAAGATTTTGGAAAAAGTGCAAAGAAGAGCAACTAAGATGATTAAAGGCCCGGAGATTAAAACATATGAAGAACGGTTGCAGATTTTGGGTTTGGCTAGTCTAGAAAAGAGAAGACTAGGGGGGACATAAGAGCAGTGGTTCCAATATTTGAGAGGCTCCCCAAAGAGAAGGGGGTCAATTTATTTTCCAAAGCACCAGAGGGCAGGACAAGAAACAAAGGATCATGGAAACTAATCAAGGATAGAAGCAACTGGAATTAAGGAGAAATTAACAGTGAGGACAATTAACCAGTGGAACTGCTTGCCACCAGAAGCTGTGGGAGCTTTAGGTTTTTAAAAAGACACTGCAAAATCACTTGTCTGAAATGATACTAGGTTCTCCTGCTCAAGCAGGAGACTGGACTAGAAGACCTCCAAGGCAGGAGTGGAATTCTACCTGTTCGGATCGGTTCTATAGAATCAGTTGTTACGATTCTGCGCAGTTCGGAGGACCGGTAAATCACACCACTGGCTGGCCCCGCCCCTCCCTTCCCCACCCACTCACTCCTTACCTGGCATACATGCCATCAAACTTGCCTGTGTTTGGCAAGTTGCTATTTTTCCTTCCCCGCCAACCATCAACTGTTCTGCTGTACCGGGAGATTTAGATTAGCTAGAAAGCAGGAAATCCTTGGATTTCTTGCTTTCTATGTAATCTAAAAACAGAGCTGAACCTTCCTTAGGTCTGAAGCTTCTATTTGTCAGTGCAGACTCAAGTAGCAGATTGCAGAAAGGTAGATCTCTGAGTGAATCTGTGATTCTGTGAGCAACTCAATCTGCCTGCCTGCTTTGCTTGATTTTGGATAAAACTTGCTTTTTTAAAAAATAAAAAAATCAATATTTACATAAATATTTATAATATTTACAAACAAGCCATGCCCACCCAGTTACATGACCACCAAACCACACCCACAAATTAGGCCATGCCCACAGAACCGGTTGTTAAGAAATTTGAAACCCACCCCTGTTCCAACGTCCCTTCCAACTCTATTCGGATTGATGAATTGATGCTCAAGGAAAGTGCCATGGATTTAATGAACTGGAGTTTGAGCTGTGGAGATCTATGGCCCAATTAAAAAGTCAAATCCTTGAAAAGTTAAAACTTGATAACAGATGCTTTCCCCCTCAAGCTCTGTTGGAGTGCAAATCCCTGCATTTTGAATTTCCCCCAGGGGGTCCTTTGTAATAAAGACAAACATTTGGGAGACATTTGTAAACTGTCTGCATATGAGGAACACTGGGATTCAGCAAGCGAAAATTTGCAACCGCACAATTGCTGTGTAGGGCAGCTGTCTCAATGAGATTCACTGTGTGGACAAAATGAACCCAAATCTGGCTTTCTGTTGGTGCCCTAACATGAGTGTGGGTTAAATGCATAACAAGTTAGCTACGTGCCCAGAAACCATTGATTTATATTTATTTATTGAATTTATATTGCCGCCTATTCGCCGATGGTGAGCCAAGACGGCTTACACAATGTAAAATCATATTTAAAATAATGAATAAATAAATAAAACAATAAAACCTAACAAAAAGAATCAAATAAATTAATAAAACGACAAAAGAACAAAATCTGGAAAAAATATACAGGTAGTCCTCAATTTACAACAGTTTCCAGTAGTGGGATTCAATTTTTTTTTTTACTTATGGGTTCTGTGGGCATGACTTGGTGGGCATGGCAGGGGAAGGATACTGCAAAATCCTCATTCCCTCCCCACTCCTGGGGGAAGGTTATTGCAAAATCTCCACTCCCTCCCCACCCCACTAACCTGCTTTCCAGGTCCGTTCTCCTGTGCAGGGCAACCAAAGAAGATCCAGCCAATCAGCTGGGACTTGGGAGGCGGAGAATAGATTGGGCAGAGCCACTCAGAGGCGATATTTGCCAGTTCTCCGAACTACTCAACATTTCTTCTACCAGTTCTCCAGAATCGCTCATAACTGGCTGAATTCACCACCTCTGAACAGTTCGTTTAGTGATTACGTTCAAAATTACGACGGCACTGAAAAATGTGGCTTCGGAACGTTTTTCAGAGTTACGACCATTGCAGCATTCCCACACGGTCAATGGGTTCAAAATTTGGATGCTTGACAACTAACTCACATTTATCATTCTTGTAATTAAGGTTACGCGATCCATTTTTGTGACCTCCTGATCAGCAAAATCAGTGGAGAAAATTAGATCCATTTCATAAGCAGCTTACTAAACTAATCATCTTCAGGGATTCACTTAACAATTGTGGCAGGAAAGGTTGCAAAATGGGGCAAAACAAACTGTAGTAGCTATTGAGATCCTATAGATGGCGCCAGATACTAGCAGCAAACTGCAGTGTTTAAAACTTATATAGGGCCCCTTGGCTACTTTCATGATCTCATTCCCTATATCTTGGTGAAGGTGGAAAGTCCCTGACTTTCCAGACATATAGGTGATCTAATTTTACTAACATCACCACTAGTCTTCAGGATTGGTTGGGAGGTTGTACCAATGTGGTTGAGAGGTTTCACCCATGTGAGATCTATTCTCCAATCCTAATGCTGTATCAATGTTACTCTTCCTTGCTTGTAAAAATGGTATAAAAGAATAAACGCTGCCCAAGCAGTCAGACATCTTGGCACCTTGCACAATGAGGGATCTTTGAAATCCATCAACAAACCTCTCTCATTAACAACAGGAATTTTGGGCTCAGTTGTGGTCATAAGTCAAGGACTACCTGTATTTACTTTCAACCATAAATCGTAAATCAACTGAAGGTGAGAGATTAGGAAACCTGGGGAAATGTGCTCCAGTTTTCAGTTTTAATTTTAAAAGGAAGAAGTAGATTAAAATAGCAGCTACTTTCTTTTAAAATTAAAACTAGAATTTTTTGTGTGTGAGTTCCAATAGAAGAGAATATACAGAAAACTCTTGAAAGCTTCACAGCATTTCTCCTTCCCTCTTTCTGATACCAAAAAAAAGTTAGAGAGGCAATCTTGATTTTCTTTCTCATCATTTCCTGTTTTCCTGGGTTAGTCTTCAGTTTTTATAATTTGTTTTATTCATTTCTACTTCAGATTTTTTCCAAGGTCATCTCTAAAAATAAATTGTACCTAGTAGGTGGTTAATACAGGGTAGTCCTCGACTTACAACTTCATTTAGTGACCATTTAAAGTTACAATGGCCCTGAAGCAAATAACTTACGACCATTCCTCACACTTACGACCCTTGCAGCATTTCCCCATGGTCATGTGATCAAAATCCAGCCATTTATCAGTTGGCTCATATTTACGATGGTTGCAGTGTCCCGGAGTCATGTGATTCCCTTTTGCGACAAGCCAAGTCCATGTAGAAGCCAGGTTCACTTAACAACTGTTACTCACTTAATGACCGCACTGGTTGACAACTTTGGCAAGAAAGGTCCTTAAAAATTCACTTAAAATTGTCTTGCTTAGCAACGGAAATTTGGGGGCTCCATTGTGATAATAAGTCGAGGACTCCCTGTGAAATATATTTATTTTCTTCCCTTGCAAGGAAAGGATTTAGCACCTCCATGAACTTATTTACAATAGGAGGAAAAAGAAAATAGGAGTCCACCCCTATGAATCACTTTTTCTTCTTTCTGCCTGGCCAGATCTGGCCTCTTCCTTTTGGCCCCTCTGCACAGCTGTCACACACTCGCAACAACACACAACCGGGCTGGGTAAGCCGACCTATCTCACCTGGCCTTTCCTGACAGCTGCAATCCGTTCTGGGAATCCAGCCCGGAGTTTGCCACCCGCCCAGCCACTGTCCGCCTTTTGGACGGTTGGCCCCTGTATATTTATTTAATGGTTAGCAGCCTTGGTTATTACTTTTTCTTTTGCTTTTTGCGAAGCATTGCTGTCGTGTGTGTGGGGTCTTGCATCCGCCTGGTGTTCCTGGACGACACTCTCCCCCAGGCAAACAACTCTCCAGCCTTCAGGTGAGTGTGCAATGCGTGAGAGTGTCAGGACGTTGCAAAATTCCGACTTTCCGCCCCTTTTCCTTTTCCAAAAGGCACTTTTCTCTCTTCCACATCTGGCGGGACGCCCCCTTCTCCAAATGGCTAAGGGGGGGAGGTTGCACCCTCTGCAAAGCACGCTCCCCCTTTTCTCCAGCCTTCAGGTGAGTGTGCAATGCATGAGAGTGTCAGACGTTGCAAAATTCCGACTTTCACCCTCGCCCCCCCGTCTTTTTGCAAAAAGTAATTTCTCCAAAATGTGGCGGGAGGACGGGACGCCCCCTCCTCTTAAATCCCCCGGGGATTTTTATTTTTTATTTTTTTTTGGCACTCTTTGTGCAAAACGCCCCAAAAACCCTCTTCCTGCCTCTTGCTTTTCTCTCTTAATTTCTTTTTTCCTTTTTTAGAATAATATTTTAATAAGCAAGAGAAAGTAAAGAAAGCTTCGCTTTGCCTTTTTTGCTTCCTTTCGGGACTCTCCCCCGTAAATAAAAGGCCTGAATAAAACTCGGTTTTTATTTGCTCGCTTTTTGTTTTTCCAAAAGTCAAATTTCCTTGTTGGGAAGCAAAGCTTCTCTCTCTCTCTCTCTCTCTCCCTCTCGCCTTTGCAAACCTGTTGCTGCAGGAAAACAAGCCAGGAGGCGGCCGGGGCAACGAGCTTCAGCAGAGCCGATCAAAGTTCAGCCTTGCAAAGATTACACAGCTAAACTGATGGGGACAGGAGTCCTTGGGTTACGACCAGGAGTAGGAGTCCCAAGATTTCTGGTGTTAAGCAGGACAGCTGTCAAGCGAGTTTTGCCCCATTGGATGCCTTTCCTTCCTTGCCATAAATTCAGGGAATTGCAGCAGTCGTTCAGTGAGTTTCATGCTTGTTCAATGAATCCGGTTTCCATCGCGGCTTGTCGGAAGGTCACAAAAGGGGATTGCACGATCCCATCGTAAATATGAGTCGGTTTGCATCTAGATTTCAATCACGTGGCCACGAGGATGCTGAGTTTAGTCCCGTTTGATGATTTTTCTTGCCACAGTTGTTAAGTGGGTCACGGCAGTCATTAAGTTAGTCCCATGGTTGTTAAAGCGAATTGGACTTCCACCATTGCTAAGGAAGGCATTGGCTATGTGAGTTGTGCCACATTTTATGACAATTCTTGTCACAGTGGTTGAGCAGTTCACAGTTCTGAAGCTGTCCCCCCATTTTACGACCACAGTCGTGAAGCAAATCACCGCAGTAGATAAGTTAGTCACACGGTTGTTTAGTGAATCTGGCTTCCTCATTGTCAGGAGGTTGCAAAAGGGGATCACACAACCCCGTCATAAATATGAGTCGGTTTGCGTCTGGATTTCAATCACATGGCCTCAAGGATGCTGAGTTTGGTCCCGTTTGACGGTTTTTCTTGCCATGGTTGTTAAGCGGGTCGTGATGGTTAAATTAGTCCCATGGTTGTTAAAGTGAATCGGGCTTCCACCATTGCTCGGGAAGGGGCTGGCTAAGTGAGTTGTGCCACATTTCATGACGTTTTTTTGTCACAGTGGTTGAACAATGCACAGTTCTCAAGCAAATCATGCTTGCTCAATGAGTTGTCCCCCATTTTATGACCATAGTTGTGAAGTGAATCACCGTAGTCATTAAGTGAGTCCCATGGTTGTTAAGCAAATCCGGATTCCTCATTGTCAGGAGGTTGCAAAAGGGGATACACTGTTGACTGTTGTAAATACAAGTCAGTTGCCAAGTGTCTGTGATGGATTTCAAAGACCAGTCATTGTGCAGGGTACCAAGATGTCTGACTGACATTTCACAGGGTTTTTACAAGTTGCAAAAGGCAACATAGATACAGCATAAGGACTGGAGAATAGATACCACATGGGTGAAACCTCCCAACCAATCCTTAAGAATAGTGGTGGTGTTAGTAAAATGAGATCATCTATAAGTTCGGAAAGTTCGGACCCAAGATTGAGAATGAGATCATACAAAGGAAAGAGGCCTATATAGGTAGACTCCTCCGCAGTATGCTGCTGGCGCCATCTACAGGATTTCAATGGCTACGACAAATTATTACATGTCTGAATTTTGATCTACAAATTACTACATGTCTGAATTTTGATCCAGCAAGGGCAGGGGATGCTGCAACCGTCCTAAAAAACAATCCTAAGCCATTTTTTTTCAGCACAGTTATAACTAAATGAATGATTGTAAGGCGAGGACCACTTGTAGCTAAATAAATTATAAAATAAAACGCGTTCAGGACTGAGGGGAGAGGCGAGGCTGTTGTCATGCAAAAGCCAATGAAGAGACAGAACAAAAATGGCAGTGCTGGGTTTTATCTCCGTGACCATGTTTTTCTACTCTCCTAAGAGCTATGCTTCTGAAAGTGAGCCTCTGGGACTGCAACTCCCAGAAACCCTAGCTTTCCATTTCTTGGGAATTCTGGGAATTGCGGTCCAAACACCTGGAGGTACCATTTCATGGGTGGGGAGGGGGTGAACGTCTGGTCCTTCACTCTGATCCCTTGGCTGCTTGTTGCTGTGGCCTCTTCCTAGCAACCTGGGCTTGTTTGTCCAGGTTGCCATGGTTGCTTCCTGGCATAATCATAGTTACCCAGGTATTGGCAAGGAAGCTGGGGTGGGTAGGTGCAAAACCAGGCCTGGAATTTACTCTGGGTAGATTCAAGTTTTCTGTTTGGTATTACCTTACCTGTCTTCCAGTCCTGGCTTCCCTCCCTCCTTTTTCCATATTTATTCTTCCTTTTTTCTCACCTCCATCTCTTCCTTCTTTCCTCTCTATTTAATCTTCCTTCCTTCCTTCCTGTTCCTTTTTTTCTGTTTTTGTTTCTTTACCATTCATTTTTGTCTTTACTTTCCTCCCTCCCTTTTTCCTCTTATTGGCTTCTTCTATTCTTCTCTGCCTTCCTTCCTTCCTTCCTTCCTTCCTTCCTTCCTTCCTTCCTTCCTTTCTTCCCCTCTCTTCCTTATTTCCTTCCTTTGTTTTTTCATTTTCTTTTTTGTCTCTCTTTTTCTTCTATCTTTTGCTTTCTTTCTTCTCCTTCCTTCCTTCCTTCCTTCTTTTTCTTTATTTTTTCCTTCCTTCTTTCTTTGTTCTTTCTCCCTCTTTCTTTCTTGTCTTTTTTTCTTCCTCCTTCACTGCCTCTTTCTTTTTTCTCTTTTTTCTTTTTACTTTCTTTCCTTCCTTCCTCCCATCCCTCCCTCCCTCCCTCCCTCCCTCCCTCCCTCCCTTCATCACCTGCTGTAAAAAGCAAAAGATAATTCAATGAAGAGAATTATAAGGTCTCCCCAGTCAAAGATGGGGACGTCTAATATCTCAAAACTAATACATTCTACACCAATGCAGGATAGAGACAAACCATGCAAAATTAATTTGATGGGTTCCCTTTCTCCACTGCGCGACGAAAGCTGCTTGATTTTCTGGCTGGTGTTTCTGCCCTGTGAGCTTCTTGGCTTATTCCAAATAATAAAAGGTCAACATCTCCTTTATTCTGGCCTCAGTTTCTACTAACTTCCCTTTGAGTTTAAAAGCCAGAGGAAGCTAGTTTGCTGAACTCCGTCCTTTGGCATCCTGTTTATTTCCAAGAAGGCCTCCTACTCATCCTTTGGGAATATAAAACCCCTTTCTTCCCCCTAAAAGGTAAATAATGGTAGGGTGAGGCTACAAAAAGATGAAAAAAGGCCATTTTGAGGTCATATTTAGGAGGAGGGATATTTGCTGACAAAAATGAGTCCCATGGGACGGCAGGTCCTAACAATTTATTAATTAAATTTATATGCCACCCATCTTGACCACAAGATGACTCTGGGCAGCTTAAAAGTGGTAAAATTGGTGGTAAAATAACAAAAGTAATAAGCTGAGGAGAATTCTGCCAGTTTCTCCCCTCAAGATGAAACCGTCTAAGCCCCGCGGCCTCTTAAACCTGCACTGCACTCATCATGAGGACTACAGCCTTATGCAGTTTTATTTTCCACAGGGTTTTTAAGGAAATAAACTGGACAACCTGTTCAAAATGGAAGGTTTTGCCTCCATTGTCCTTTGCTAGGAGAGCTAAGATGGGTTATGAAGTTAGTCTGGCCTTCTCTTGCAGCATTCGATCAGTGTTTCCCAACCTATGTTCCCTAGGGAATTCTGGGAGTGGAAGTCCAGCCTTCTTAAAGTTGCCAAATTTGTAAAACCCTGTTTTAAATTTAAACGTTGTAAGTAGCACAGTCCTCTTGTTTTGGTCTTGTGTTATGGAAGGGTGCATTTTTGGTGCTGGGAATCAGGGGCTGAGATTCTCTCCCCTTCCCCCTTCCTTCTGACTGCCAGAATGGAGCCTTTTTCACCCTGGAAACAGAATAGACTGGAAAATATGCTTTTTCCTGTCTGCAAAAGAAGCTGAGGACAAGCTATTTGTAGTTTCAATACTGCTCGGGTGAGGGGCAGAAACCGGCCTTGGCCATTTGGAAGAGGAAGGAAAGCTGGCTTTTGAACATTGTTTGCCTTTTCCTTATCAAAAAAGAAAGAATGTGTGAGAATATATTTTTCCACAGACAAAAATCAGATACCTGAACGAGCAAAACGGATACATCTATGTTGGATTTGTGGTAATGATACAGAAAGTATTCAACTTGCAAACATTTGTTTACTGTTTGAAGTTACAATGGCACTGAAAAAAGTGATTTATGACCATTTATCCCACTTGCAATTCTTGCAGCATCCCTGTGGTGGTGTTATCAAAATTCAGGTGCTTGAAAACTTTCCCTTCCGTCTTTTTTCTGTTTCTCTCTCCTTCTGTATCTCCCTCTCTTCCTCTTCACTTTTCCTTCCTCTTTTCTCTGTTCTCCCTCCCTGTTTCTCCCTCTCTCCCTCTTCACTTTTCCTTCCTTCCTTCTCCTTCCATTTTTGTTTCTTTCTTTACTTCCTTCCATTCTTATCTTTCCTTTCTTCCCTCCCTCTCCTTTTATCACCTCCCTCTATTCCTCCCTCCCTCCCTCCCAATTTCCTTCCTTCCTAACTTCCATCTTTCTTTCTTTCCTCCCTTCCTTCCTTCTTCCCACTTGCAACTCTTGCCAGGATCCCTATGGTCGTGTGATCAAAATTCAGACATTTGACAACTT
The DNA here is from genome assembly GCA_004320025.1 of Laticauda laticaudata. NCBI lineage: Eukaryota > Metazoa > Chordata > Lepidosauria > Squamata > Elapidae > Laticauda > Laticauda laticaudata. The sequence continues at coordinate 21,750 of BHFT01022270.1, forward strand.
ATTCACATGTATGACGGTTGCAGTGTCCCAGGATTACGTGTTCCATTTTTGTGACCTTCTGACAAGCATAATCAATGGAGAAGCCAAATTCACTTAACTGTGTTATTAACAACCACAGTGATTTACTTAACAACTGTAGCTAGACAGGTTGTAAACCCCTTTAACTGTCTCGCTTAACAACAGAAATGTTGGGGGGGCAGTGGTGGTCTTAAGTTGAGGACTACCTGTTCCCTGCTCTAATGGTGCGAAAAAAATTTTTTTTCCCCATTAGGGAAAAAAATATCAAGAAACTGAGGTAAAATTTACTGCGTGCTTATTCCTCCAAACTGTTTTCTTCGACAGCTAATCCTCAACTTAAAACATTTGGTGACTGTTCAAAGTTACAATGGCACTTAAAAAAAGTGACTTACGGCCATTTTTCACACTTACGATTTGCAGCATTCTCTTGCTCATTTGATCAAAATCTAGATGCTTGGCTATTGACTCACATTTATGACGTTCACTGTGTCACAGGGGTCACGTGATCCCCTTTTGCAACTTTCTGACAAGCAAAGGGGAGAAGCCAGATTCACTTAACAACCGGGTTACTAAGTTAAGAACTACAGGGCTTCACTGAACAATAATGGCAAGAAAGGTCATAACATGGGACAAAACTCACTTAACTGCCTTGCTTAGCACCAAAAATTTTGGGCTCAATTTTGGTCATATGTCAAGAATTGCCCGTACTTGTGTGTAAAACTTAGTTTATTACAGGGTCTTCAAACTTGACAGCTTTAAAGATTTGTGGACTTCAACTCCCAGAATTCTTCTTCCCCTCATGTTAGCTCAGGAATTCTGGGAGTTGAAGTCCACAAGTCTTAAACTTGTCAAGTTTGAAGACCCTTGGTTTATTAAAATGTTAAAAAAGTGATTGACTCTAGACTCATCACTGGGTGCTTTTTTAAAAAAACAAATTTTATTGGTTTTACAATTAAAAACACATCGACAACACATACACAATTGAAAAAGCAGAAAAGAAAAGAAAAGAGAGGGA
>BHFT01022271.1:0-69431 GCA_004320025.1 Laticauda laticaudata
CAGAGCTACTGAGTTTGAGACACACTTCCTTATTTAATTCAGTGGGTCATCCAACATGACTTCGGTTCTGCTCACACAACTACTTTCCCCCCACACTACTGCAAGAGGGGATGGTAGAGCTTCCACATTTGTAAGAATAACCCATTATATACCGAACAGGGAGGATGCATTTCTTATGTGTTGTAAAAAACACACATGCAATGAGCATTGTGGCACATTTATTCTTCTAAAGCAGATCTATTAGTACCACCCGATGTTCGGTTTGCATAATTTCTCCCATCAGGCCTTTCATGATGGTCATAGGGGATTGGCGATAAACTCCACTCAGTTTCAGAGTAGCCATTTGAGATCATTTCTTGCATTGTGGCCTCCTTTATTCCCACAGGGACTTTTTGTACTCATAAGCTGGGTTGAGTTCTAGAGCTAGACATATTTTCAGCAAGACAAAAGATGTGCCATGAATGGTCCTGGCTAGAGGCAGAGCAAGGCTGATCTGTTTCTCGCTATATTTATGGTCATCTTCTCTCATACTTGTTTTGTGGCCACTGAAAGCTCTGTCTCTTCCATTTTCTTTGCCTCTTTGATTATCTTTTTGCAAGAAAAGTGTTAAACTGGGAAGATAAGAATTTTTTTTCCCCAGTGTCTTGATTTTCTGTGTCATCCTAACTGAGTCTTCAGGCTAAATAACAACCTTGCTTGCCCCTTTTAGTCTGTGTGGAGACTGTTTTATATTTGTACTCTTGTCTGATATCTGTACTGGTACAGCTTTACCTTCTTGGTGGGAGTAGAAAGAAGGCTGCTGCTTTGGATGTATATTTTAGAGAACATGCATATTTATTCCATTTGCCTTTTTTTCTCTTGATTTTTAAGCCACAGAAATCAGATGGATTTTGTATTCTCTCTCTCCATCCCCATCTCCCTCCCTCCCTCCCTCCCTCTTTCTCCTTCCTCTTATCTCCCCTCTTTACCAGCCAAGTAGAAATAGCACAATTGATGAAGTTACAAGGGCATGGCAACCTCCATAGATCCTTCTGAAATATTTGCATGACTCTATGAGCTTCATTAGCATACAAAGTTCTTTGTATGATGCTACCTTTGCTGATTGAAAATTTGATAAACAAGAATAAGAAAGGAGAAGGAAAAGAAAGCAGGGGACATGTACCATTTAACTATTCCAATTAGATGAAACCAGTGTTTTTTAACTTGAGGTCTAGTACTTTCCCCTACTCACCTGGGCTGCATAGGAAAGTGTAGTTCAGCAATGTCAGGAGAATCACAAATGTTCTGATAGCTGTGAATGGGTTCATATATTAAAAAAAAACTTACTGTGTATTTTTTTTTAAATCCGTACAAAGAGACACATCTTAGGATAGAATAGTGAAATGTTGATACATTTTGAAATATATAGGATCCATAAAAGTAGGTTTTAAGGTTTAGGATAAAGAAGGAAATTTGTTTATGAATGGAAACTTGTCCATAATTTGGGATTCCTGAATTTTGATTTTCAGTAAGAATGCTGACATCTATAGCTAAATGTCTGTGGAGATTCTCAGTCATCTGGGTCATGGTTGTCCCAAAGGTGCTTTTTCAAGAGGCAACTGGACTTTCTGTTTTTTCCAGAAAGTCCCTTTCTCATCCAAGAAGCTTCTTCAGCTTCTTGGGGAAAAAAAATAGGACTAGTGCCTTCTATGTTCATCCAAATTCTATCTTACCTAGACATTCTATCCTGCAAGTATCAAGGGCCTGCAAGTATCTTTTTTCCCCTTTCCATTCAGTTATGTGTGATTCTCACAGTTTGCCTGTCAAGTGCCTGCAGTTTTCTTAGCAAGGTTTTTCAGAAGGGATTTAAGGTTTCCATTTTCCTGGGACTGAGCAGAAGGAATTAGCCCGAGGTCACCCCAGTTAGTGTCTCCGGAGGGACTAGAATTTGTATTCTGCTGGTTTGTTGCCATTCCTCTTCTCCACATTCTGTCTAAACTATGATCATCCAGACTTCTTCACAACAATTTAAAATCACCCTCCCTGCCACTCATATACAGCAGTAAAACAATTTCCTCTAGAAAGTATACATGTTACTCAATGGGTGAATTGTCTGAATAGCCCAGAATGTGCCCTGAATAGTTCTATCTCTCTCAACTATATCCCTAACTGGAAAGAGAGTTCAGACTGCCTTGAGCTGCACATGTGCTTCTTGCTTACAATTACTACTTAAAAACATGATTACTTATCAAATGCATATGAGGTAGCCATTCAGTATTTGTGCTGAAGATGTAAATAATTTCTTCCGACCAGCCCTTTTGCCCTCCCAGTGATGGAATTTGAATTATCAATCAATCAATCCATTAATTCAATTATCACATTTCTGAACTGCCCACCATTTTCAAAGAGGTATGAGCTTTCAATTCTAAATTGTAAATGACATATACATATCCACTAGCAATTTGTTTGACAATATCTTCCAAACTACTTTCCCAACCATCCTGTGCAATGTCTTTTAGGACATTTTTATTTATTTATTTATTTTTGTCAATTGCTTACAAGATAATAGGTATAAGTATATCCATAGTTATGAATACATGAAATGGGTACATATAAGAAAAATAAAAGAAACAATCGGACACGGGGATCGTAGGCATGTTGTTGCGTCTTATGTCACGTTCCACCCCACAGACGCTACTTAGGAATACAGGGATGAGGTCATAAGTAGCACAGTTAGGTTAATTCAGTTCTTTGGGTGGGGAAGAAACACAGAGTCGAGTATTGCCGCTCTGTGTTGCCTGACAGTCTACATTTTCCTGCAATAAGTTTGGTGCGATTATACCTTGAGTTTGTATCTATTCGTCTTCGCTCTTGGTTGTTTATGCTTGACAAGCTGAATTGTATTCATGTAGACAAGTAGGACAATTGGGCAATATATGATATTAATATACTTATACTATGATCCGAAACAAAGGGCCTGTGTGTCCTTCACGTTTCTAGGTCTAGCAATTTATTGAGGTCTGGTCCAATTAAGCGTATTCCTGCAAAGCAGTCCAAGGACGATTGGAGCACTTGTCTTTACGACATATTCTGGACCTTTCTTCAACTCGCCATGTTAATATCAGCTCGTGTGTAGATAGTGTGGTGTTCCGAGACTGCTCCTCGCGCTCGCATTCGCGTCTCGCTCTCTCGCACTATGTTTTGTACTGCTCTAGTTATTGTGTATAGTTACCCGCCCTCACGAAACAACCTACATAAGAGTGTGGGTGTTAACAACCGCTTTACACCTTTTTGGCTATGTGGTTGACAGTGGGCTCTAGCTCTAGGTCATTTAGAGATGTAGTACATCCATAGATCGTTCGACATACATGTTTGGCTCATTTCACACAAGGTCGTATGGACTATTCAGCCTGTATTTATGTTCCTGATTTTTCTGGCAAACTGTGAAGACAAAGGGCATTTATACTTTGTTTGTAATTTGAAGTTGCCATTTGTTTGACCTTGATACATAGCTCAAGTCTTTGGAAGCTGATTCTGTCGTGTGGTGTTGAATAGCTCGTTACCTTCATCAGCCGAAGAGAAAGCAGCGTTCTCTTACTATGTTCACAGAGGTCTATCATTTATGTATGAGTATCGAAATAATAATTAAGAATTGGAATTATTGAATCAGGTTTTCTATATCTTGTAGCCTAGTCAGTCTGTCTTAATTTTGAAATACATTGCCCTCCAATGACCACGTCGCATCAGGTCTTCACTTGGGCTCCAAAAAAATATAAGAAACAAGAATTACCTTCTGTCACCTTCTATCACATCTCTCTGCTTTTAGTTGCTCCTCTGGTCCCTATAGCATTTGCATTACATGACGGGCTGTCAGAGGGCTCACAGCCGTGTGTGTGTGTGGCTCTGTTAGGCCAGACAAGGATAATGGATGGGACTTACGAGGGAAAGATTTATCCTGGAACAAGGGAGGAAACCTTTCTCTGACAGTGAGAACAATCAACCAATGGAACAGCTTGTCCTCGGAAGTTGTGGGAGCGTCATCACTTGAGACCTTCATGAAGAGATTGGACTCCCATTTGTCAAAAATGGTGTAGGGTCTCCAACTTGGGCGGGAGGTTGGACTAGATGACTTATAAGGTCTCTTCCAGCTCTGATTATCTGTTATCTGCTTTCTCTATTTTCTTTCCGATTGCCAAGCAAGATTTGAAAAGTAAAGGTCTTCTTCTCATCCTCTTTCTTGACAGTCTTTTACAACTTTCATTTATCTCTTTTGGTGAAGGTTATATGTTGAAACTGAAAAGTAGTGTTCTTGTGAAACTTGGATTCACCATCCTTTTAGCAGGGATACTTTTGTACCTTAAAGAACATTGTGTTTATGAACTAAATTTATTAAAATTTAATAAATGTGCCACCAAATTTACTAAAAAAGAAGATAAGTTCCCTTCTGCATGAGAAATGTGGTGTATGTATGCATGTGTATCTTAATCTGTCAGAAGCACACTTCTCAAAAGAAAAGAAAGAAAGAACAAGAAAGAAAGAAAGAAAGAAAGAAAGAAAGAAAGAAAGAAAGAAAGAAAGAAAGAAAGAAAGAAAGAGGATAGAATGCAGTAGAACCAGGAGATAGAATTAATATTACTTGAATTAATTAAAACAGATTGTCTATTTAAAAAAGGTCTCTATTTGTAAAATTAATTGATAACCATCTGCATATTAGCTTTAACAAATTAACAGAGTTGGAAGGGACCTTGTAGGTCATCTAGTCCAACCCCCTGCTCAAGCAGGAGACCCTAAACCATTTCCAACAGATGGCAGGCCAGTCTCTTCTTAAAAGCCTCCAGTGATGAAGCTCCCACAATTTCTAAAGTCAAACTTGGTTGATTGTTCTCACTGTCAGAAAATTCCTCCTTATTTCTAGGTTGAATCTTTCCTTGATCAGTTTCCATCCATTATTCCTTGTGTGGCCTTCAGGTGGTTTGAAAAATAGCTTGACCCTCTCCTCTCTGTGACAGTCCCTCAAATAGAATAGCTATTCTCATATAATCAGAAAGATTGTATGTGTGCATGTACCTAAATATACTTCTAGCAGAAGCATCAAAGAAGCAAGAGAAAAACAAGGTAGCAGTAGATGTTGTGGCTCACCAGCAGCGGAGCTGCAGGAGCTGGCAGCAGAGTCGGACAGTGAAGAGGTTGGGGAGGAACATGGGTCAGTCCTAGAGGCTGAGAAAGGCTTGGGCGAGGGCTCTGCATCAGAGGCAGAGATGGGGCCAAGGTAGTCTGGCAGTTATCAGGTGCCTTTGGAGTCAGACAGCAGTGAGGTGGGGGAGCAGCTGGAGCCAGTTCCCAGCCTGCACATGCACAGAGCTGCCAAAAGAAAAGAATAATTATGAACTAAGGGTCCACATGGGAGTAAAGCCACAGGTGGATGGTGAATGGCCCCTCCCATAGGTATTAAAGGGGGAGCAAAAGGGGAGGGGGCTTTTGCAGGAAACAATTCATTCCTTGCAACAGTATGAAGATCTGTCTGTGTATCTTACAGACTCTGTGCCAAGTCCTTCCTTGTCTGCATTTGAAAAGCACTGCATTTGAAAAGATTTACTTGGCAGCTCTCCAAGCTAGATAAGGTCCGTGCTCCTAATTGCACCCTTGAAAGATGGTTTGCCAGGCCCTTGGCTGAATGTGAATGCAAGAAATTCACCTTCGTTTAATAAAAGGGGTTTTGCCAGGACAAAGAGTCTACTTAGTGCTTTTTGGGAAAGCCTAGATCAGAACAATAGAGTAAAAGAAAGAGGTAGTTGCTTTAAAATACTTGCAGCCTGTCTCATATATAATCTGCCTCTGCATGACCCTGTCTTCCCTTACCTTTTCCTTTTTTATCTTATCCCATATTAAGTCCTACCTCAGTTTAGCTCTTCCATTCATCTGATGAAGCAAACTGTACTTCAGTAAATTGTGTTAGTCTGAAAATGCTTCACCAGACTGAATTTTGGCTGTTCTGTTAGATTCTTCTGCAAAGGCTAGTAAATTTCCCCTGAGGGCCAAAAATTATAATCTGTCACTTTGTACAAAAGCCTGTGACAGAAGACTCCCGGAGGAGCCACTATGACATATGTTGAGGCTAATTAATAATCTTGTTTGTTTTCCTTTTAAACTTCATTGCATTTGTTCTCCCTTCATCTCTACTACAATATGTATACCTGTCCAAAGAGTGAGTAACCTATGCCCATGTGCATATTTCTCTCTTTGAAAGAGAAAGGCAAGTTGAGATTTATGAAGGCTATTGTCACCCTTGCAGTTCTTTCATTTTAAACTATGAAAAGAGATAGTGTTTTTTAGGCAGACAGATTGAGAACCTAGCTTGTAAATCATGAACTGACCACCAAGTCCCTAGTTCACTTTTGGGGGGGTGGAATATTAAGATGTGAGCAGGTTACTGCCTTCATGAAAATACATAGGCTGATCGAAATCCAGCTGATTGAAAGCTTTGGCTGGCGTATTTCTGTGATATGTGTTCCTATGCTTTCTGGTTGTGGCTGCAGGGTTTGAAGCAAAGGAAGGAGATACGAAAGCTTCCAGCTTAAGCCAAAATGCTTGGGTAGAAAGAGGAAAACTAAAAAGTGAGAAAGATGATGAGCTTAACAGATGAAGGCAGGAAGCTGTAACACTTAGAAATAGGCTACTAAAACTGGCAAGGCATGACATGAAATTAGAAAGGAAGCGACATATGTTCTAAGCATACCAGTGAGTTGGGGAAACTGGTTTTAATTCAGGTCACAATTCCACATGTTACGTTTCATGGTTGCCTTTTCACAACTGCTCTCCCTTCTTACGCTCTCCCTTCTTATGCTGCTTCCAGGAGGCATCATCTCTTTCCTCCACTGCATGATTGGTTTATGTCAGTAGAACTATCAAATTAGGTTCACTCTTTACAAAATCTATTAAATTTTGGTTCTAGCTCTTGTGCGTACAACAGAAAAACCAGACTACAAGCGAACTGTGTATAGATGGGGATAATTGTGGCTGGACAATTGAATTTTGTAATCTAGTCATGAAAGTAGCAGAAGTCTCCTGAGTAGAGTGACATAGATGTCAGCATTCCAACTAACCAACTCCAAACCAATAAACTCTGTGAGAAGCATTTCCTCAAGAGTTCCATTTTATTAGAGTTGTCATATTGGCACATCTGGGAAAACCCAAATCTGAGAGTTCTGGGTTTTCCCTTCCCAAAAGAGAAATCAAAGATCCATTCCTTTCACCTATCAGTTCATCACATGGCNCTGGAGACATCCCTCCAGTCACTCCCCTCCAGGTGCAGGGCAACATGTCCTTGACTCTCTGAGAAAGAATGTTGTTGTTTCTAATCTTCTACCCCACTATGAAATCCCCCCTCCCAAATTCCCAGGCACTGAATGTGGCAGCCTTGAAACTTCCAAGTAAAAAAATGGCTTCCAAGGCTGACAATAGAATGGCTACAGCAGTCCTAATAATTACTCTGTAGTTCAGATATATGTATGTAGTGCATGGATTGATGCTTAATACTCTTTTATACTATGTTATATGCACAAGTGTATGAAAGATGATCCAAAACTAGGACAATTGATTAAATCTTTGTTAGGATTACTGACCAATCCAAAATAAATGCTCTTTTCTGAGAGTTTGGAATAGTAGCCTTAAAATAAAATAATGGTATTTCTGGAAGTCTGAACTGTTGAAATGGTCCACTTAACTATTAATATAAAGAGATAATGTTGACAGCAGGCCTTATCCAACTCTAAGGGGTGTATTGAATAAAACTGGTGGAGGAACAAAAATAATTATAGGTTAGGGAAAAAAATCCCTCAAACTTGATTTAGAGCAGGGATATCCAATGTTGACAACTTTAAGACCTGTGGACATCAACTTCCAGAATTCCCCAGCCAGCCATTTCCACAGGCCTTAAAGTTGCCAACGTTAACCTCTGATTTAGAGTTTGTTTCTGGAGGAAATATCCAGTGCAGTCTTAAAATTTATGAAGCTAGTGTACAGGGACAACTTGGGTGACTGTGCATATTTCTCTGTCAAATGCTATGCCATGAAGACCTGATAAACCAAGTTCTTTTTGTTCTTCTGTGAGGATTTTAAGAGCTTTAGCCAGTGCCATCACTTTCCCAGCATATGCTTAGCGTACAGTTTGCAAATGATACTGATTGTCCAATGGTTACATGGAAACTAAATTTTCCCCTCTTTCTAATCCACTGGATTATTGGAAAGTGATAATATAAAAAGGCACGACACTCTGTCTGTGAACAGCCTAACTTTTAAGTAAAAAAATAAATTGAAACTTCATTTTGTGTGGTGGAAGAAGCCAGTGAAAATAAAATAAACATTGAAAATACCTTGGAACAGGCCATGAGCTGCAGAGGAAAAAAAATGCTCAATATATCCTCATGAGAGAATTATTTGGGCAGTTGCTAATCACACCATCCTCATCTAACTTTCTCCTGGTTATGTGGCCCAGAGTAGACAGTTAGACATCCTGCCTGTTGCTTCTTTGTGTATTGTGGACACATACACAAATGCAGTCTGATGGGTTAGCATAACACACACACACACAATATGCACACTCTCTGATTAAACAGGGAGATTTATACATATTCACACATACAGTAGGCAACACACATAGGCACACTTTTGATTAGTTCCTGGGAGGAAAGTATATTCACATATAATTAATGTTCTGTATAAATAATAGTAGACTCCAAATACCTCATTCTGATTGGCTAACATAAACTAAATGACGGGTATAGTGGCTTTCAATAGGAACCAATCCTCGAAGCCGCCCAAAGGCGGCAAAAAAATTCAAACATGAGTTGTCATTGGCTCAAGCCGGGCAGACAAAGGCTGTCGCGGCACTGTGAGCCAATGTTCCGTTTTTCTTACATAAGTCGTTAAACAATTAAAAGACTTTGTTGTTGAAAACCCCGGTATCTCTTCTACCGAGTTCCCAAAACAAAGTCTTTATTGGTTTACACGTTAAAGAAACGGAACATTGGACTAATGTTTTGTCTAAGCAAGATAGAAAGAACAACTAAATAATTAATAGCACAAGGGGTATGTTTAGAACCTTGTGGACCATGCCAAGTGGCGGAAACGGCCGTATAGTAACACCAATTAAACCAGACGGGGTCGGTTCGACATCTTTGTGGTGACTACAGGCTACCCCTGAACACGCATTACAACAAAGCGCAATACCCGGGCCAGTCGACAACATCTTATACATTCTCTTGGGAGAGGAAAAGTTTTTGCTAAACTCGATCTGTTCGCAAGCTTATCAACAGCTCCCAGTAGACCCTCAAACAGCTGAAGCAACAAACCATAGTTACTTAAAGGGCCTTCAAATGTAACAGACTCCAATTTGAGTTGAGTGTAGCCCGCAGGCGTTTTCCCAGAGCCTAATGGAACGCCTCTCTGAATGGTATACAAGGGGCAGTTCGTAACACATACCTTTGAACGACGTCCTAATCATCGCCAAAGATAGCGACCCAGCTTAAACAAAGACTTAAAGACATACTAACTAAATTCAGAGAATTGGGCCTCAAAGTAAAAAAAAGAAAAGTGCGTTTAATGACTGACAGCGTCGAATTCCTGGGCTATTTAATAGACGGAGAAGGTATTCACCCTACGCACAAAAAATTAAAGCTATAAAAGACGCACCAGAACCAAAAACAAACTGAACACAGGCATTTCTGAGGACTGATAAATTTTTATATGTATTCCTACCCCACAGCGACAATTAGCGGAACCATTACACCGACTACCGGAACAAAAAAGCAATTTGACTGGGTTATAGAGAGAAGAAAGCCTTCCAAAAAATAAAAACTTGTAACATCGAACACCGTTCTTATTCAATTAGCAACACCACTAAATTGAGGGTGACTTGTGACGCCTCCCATTCGGAGGTCGGTGCCATCCTGAGCACCAATTGCCTGATGGAGAGAGGCATCCGTCGCATATATCAAGACCCCTGTCCAAAACGAGCGTAATTACACTCAGCTGGACAGGGAAGCTCTCAGCATTGTCGCCAGAGTGAAACGGCTCTCACGAGTACCTATATGGGAACTTTCAAATCGTAACGGACCACAAACTTGCTACTAGAATTTTGGCATGGAAACAATGCCCACACGAATATCCTGTCCCCACGATGACTAGATGAGTCAGAGTTCCTAGAGCCGTACTCCTTATACTCTGGACACATCGGCCAGGGAAACAAATTTCCCATGCAGACGCTTTGAGCAGAGCACCATTTGCCATCCAGTAGAGAAAGACCCGGCACCAACGATGACAGCATTGCAGATAAGACTTGTCGTCAATCTACCCACATCTGCGAAATGATGTCGCCAGAGCACAAAAAGAACCATTGCTGCCCGACGTACTTAACTGGGTAGGTAAAGGCTGGCCGGAAAACCAAAAAACTGAGAACTTTAAACCTTTCGGACTAGACAAACTGAACTCTCAATCCAGAAAGGTTGTTATATGTGGCGCGGTGATCGGGAATTATTCCTAACAAATTACAAGCCAGGTACTGGTAGCTTCACGAAGGCCACCCGGGAATAGTAAAATGGAAAGCCTTGCTAGAAATTATGTCTGTGGTGGTATAAGATAGGACATTGAATATTGGGTAAACTCGTGCAATCAATGCCAAAGAATCAGCCTTCCCCGCCAAAAGCACCCGATTAAGAGACTGGGAAACCCCCAAGAGGCCCCTGGTCACGAATCCACATTGATTTTGCGGGTCCCTACCAAGGGCATACGTCCTGAGTCGTAGATGATACTCTAATTGGCTGGAGGTAAATTCTATGCCATCTGCGACAACAGAAACCATTATTAAAACCAACTCGACAAACTATTTAGAACCCATGGCCTACGGACGTCTAGTGTCCGGACAACGGGCCACAATTAACCAGTCTCGCCAACTTCGAGCAATTACCTAGCCTCCCTAAGCATAAACATGCCCTAACCGTGCCGGCCCACCCCGGCTGCAAACGGTAGGGCAGAGAGAATGTCAGGTGTTACCAAGGAGGGTTTAGAAAAAATGGACACTGGGTGTCCAATAAAATAAATCGATTTTCTCACCCTCCAACATATCACACCGTACTATAACTAACAAAACCCCAGCAGATACTGATAGGTACGGAAACTAAGGGTCGCAAACTAGACAGATTGCCACCCAAGCTTTACACCAAGTACCCCGCCCTGACTCCTCCACCCGATTCAGGACGTTGAAGATAGGCACCGAGTTTATGCAAAAAATTTTTACCAGGACCCATTATGGTACCCGGACAAATCACACAAGATAACAGCTCCCAGTCCTACCGACTAAGCGTAGACGACGCAGGAATGGAAGCGGCACAAGACCAGCCTTCGGTCCCGAAACATAAAAGAATGCAAAAACAACCACAAGTAGAAAAAGCAACGACGAAATCTCAAACCAAGGAGGGAGGGAAAATGCAGAGAAATCGAATAAGAACCGTTTAATAACACTCCGAAAATAATAACAATCAAAAAGCAGCAAATAAAAGACTCACGTTTGAAGAAAGTTGGAGAGCAGTCGCCAGGCCAGTCAACCTGCCCGGAGAAACCGGGAGGGAGCGGCAAAACCGCCGCCTAGAAACTCAGCGGCAGTAAAAGTGCTGACATCACCGCTTCCGACGTCTTCCAATGCGAGAAAACGGTAGACACAGCAACCCATCCGAAGCCCGGTCGAAGTCTCCAACAGAAATGAACTGCGCAAGTCCAGTGAGTCAAAAGAAGGCCCCACCTACCTGCGCGACTACGTCACCCGGTTAGACTAGAACTAAGAGGCGGGGGTGTTCATGTATATAATAAAAAAAAAAGACTCCAAATACCTCATTCTGACTTGGCTAACATAAACTAAATGGATGGAATTTGTGTTCAATAGGAACCAATCCTTGTTCAATAGGAATCAATTCTCGAAGCTGCCCAAATGCGGAACAAAATCAAATGAGTGTCATTGGCTACAAGCGGCAGACAGAAAGTATTAAAAGGCTGTCGCGGCTTGAGCCAAATGTTCCGTTTTCTTACTGTGTTAAACAAATAAAGACTTTGTTGTTGGAACCCGGTCTACCTCGCGTTTTTCCGGACAGAACAATTAACACAAAAATTTCATTGCACAGAATAAATATAGATGTCTGGAATTTCTTCCAACACCTTTATTAGCAAAGGCTATAGGAAACATCTGCCATTATTTGTCAGGGGATAACTATTTGTAGAATAAGCCATGTCAATCCAGGTTTTCTGACTTTTAAAAAATCTCTTAAGGTGTTTTTTTCTTGTTGTTGCCTTTTTCTGGGTCAAAACATTTGTCACAAGAGCTCTGTATGATTCACCTGTAAGCTTTACAAGCTGAGGATCATTGTTTCACTGCAATCTACCATATAAGTCTGGAGTATCATTATCATTGGCTGTCCACATATTGAATAATAATAGGCATAGTTTCTGGATCAATAACAGGCAGAAAGTTGTGTCCAGTAGAGATTAATCTCTTTCAGGTTGACAGAGAAGTAGTACTGGCAGCGACTGAATTTATTTAATAGCTTTCCTGGGCTTTCTCTAGGAAGGCTTACAACAATGTTGAGAGTTCAGCAAAATGAATCAATTAATTAACTCAGCAACATACCAAGAAACAGAATCTCATATTAGTTAGCAAATGCAACATTATAGATGATGAACAATAAGAAGTAGCTGGAAAAATGTCTGTCACAGCTTAATTGAAAGCCCTATCACTTGCTTACAACTGTTTTAGGCATCGAAGAAACAAAAGAAAAGCTTCATTGGAACTCAGAGGTATAGAAATTTACACACAATTCAGCTAAACTAGAAAGCAATTGTAGGATACTCAGTTAATTTTTAAATAAATTCCAGATCATTCATATATTGCTACTCTCATTTGGGAAAATTGGAGTAAATAAGAGGCCCTAAGTAATTTTGATTGGTTTTAAAACTTAAGCAGGGTCATGCTGGGTTATTACTTGGAGGGGACGCTACCAAGAATCTTCAATAATGTATATTAGGCTGGCAAATGGAAAAATAGTTCCTGCCCCCAAACCAAACAAGATGAAGATGGAATGTAGGAGCCAGGGTGGTTGCATCTGGAAGGAAGTGGGAAATGAAGGCGGATGGAGATAAAGTGAAGGGCAAGGTAGCTGATTAGGAAAAAAAGGAGAGCAAAACCCTGTTTAAATATTGCAGAAGAGAATTAAATTCAATAAGCAAGTGGCCCTTCTCAAGAGGCTGTTCATTTTCAGGCTTCAGCCGCTTGCAGCACCAAGCTAACCAGGCTTGGACCTGGGTAGTGGCTGGATGGGACAGCCTCAGGGAGATCCCAGCACCATAGATTATATTGAGATGCTGAAAAGTTCCTGGACGAAGGCAGTATAAAACAACATTCATATGGCTGTCAAAAAAATTACATGGACACGTCTAAAGAGCTCAAAGGAGACTGCATTTTGGCTGCTCAGTGCCTTGTAGATAATTAGGGCCTCAGCTTCTGGCCAATGGCTAGAGATGGTTGAAACTCTAGTCTGAAATACCTTGAGCACAGGAAGGAAAAAAAATGACCCCAGGGACCGTCCTTTCATCCCTGATATATCGATGATGTGCAGTCTGTTTCAAGAGAACACATTCTTTGCTTTAAGTATAAAAGTTTTCTTCTCATGTTGTTATCTAGTCAGAGTTGCTGTTAGCTCTGCATGACAAATGTTTCAGACTGATGAAACAGCAGGTGAGAAAAGAGAGAAGCCTTCTTCCTTTCTCTTTCTCCCCTCCTCTCCCCAGCTCCATTTCCTGGTTGATTTGACATCATCCCTTTTCTTTGATAGCAAAGACCTTCTCTCGAAGAATATTCTCCCTTTCATATATTTACTTTCTCAGTATTATATGAATTCTTGGAATCTGAAGTGAGAAAGAAGTTGGTCAATGTGTATGAAGGAAACATGGAGAAGTTACTCAGACCATAAGAAAAACCTTAAACTGAGAAAGAGAAGTTTCTAGGAAAACATAAATTACAGCTAAATACTATTTAAATTACAGGAAACTACAGCTCTAAACATTGAGAATGAGAAACTATTTCAAAAATCAGCACCAAACATATTAAAATAGAAAGCTATTCAAGAGTCAGCACCAAAACACATTAGAATATAGAATCATTAGAAAACCCCCATAGAAACAAATAGCCCAAAAGTAAAAAAAAAAAACAGCATAGAGTAATTAAAACATTCCAATGTAGTAAAAGGAAAAGCAGGAAATGCAGATACAGGAAGAAACGGGCCACAATGAAAAGGGGGAAGCAAACAGGAAGGTGCTAAAGATGGATCACAATATCAGCTTTTGAAACACATATGGGACAAATAGAAGATTAAATTATAAACACAATTAAACGCTAGCAGGCACTTCCTTGCTAGCCCTCCGGACAGGAGAATCACGAAGAGCAGAACAGGAATGAAACCATTAAGCGCAGGAATCACACAAAGCCAGAGACATTAACATGAACAGCACAAAGCTATGAGAATCAGAATTCAAAAGGAAAAAGGGTATAAAATCATCCAGTCATTCATAGTTCAGGTGCTAGCCCAGGAACGTGTGTCCATGCTGCCTCTCATGCCGCCTGTACTCCCTTCCTGCAACAATAAAGACCTCACTTTCAGCAGCTGCTCCGTTCAAATTCTTGCACCAAATTCTTGAGCCCCACCAGCATCGCTTCCCAGCAGGAAATTTGAACCCAGTGGAGGAAGTTTCATTTTAAATTCAATAAATGTTTTGAGAAGGAAGTTCGCTGGGACAATCCAGAGGGTAGGAAAAAGACAGGAGGTTACACACACAACACACACACATACACACACACACACACACACACAAACTTCTTCTCCCAACTAAAGTGATTTGATGAAGTCATTGATATCTGCTTATCCTTCCAATAGACAGTGGTCTTCTTTCTATTATGATTGGGTTATTGATTGATTGTAGATCATCAAGTTATTGTTGACTCCTAGTAACCATGTAAACAGATATTCCTCTTACATCGTAATTGCAGTCTTAATATAAATTTACTTATAGAGTGTTCATTGCATTTCTTAACTGTTTCCATACCCCTTTTTTTCACTGCAATTTCTAAAATTAATCCCTGGACCTTTGCTTTATTTTTGCTTTTCTGCTACCAATCTTTTCCAAGTTAAAGGGGGGGAGGAATAAAAAAGTCTTTTCTGAGGCTTCTTGGTCATGCTTCTTTATACTTTGTCCCATTACTCATCTCCTGAACTGTCCTTCCAACATAGCTCCTTTTCTCCATTGACCAGTCCTTTCACCAGCCAGCCTGCTCTTCAAGCCTTCCTTCTCAATTCTTCTGGGTGAGCACTTCCATTACACATTCCACCTTCTTCTGATTATCCTTTCTTCTTCCATTTAGCATTTGCAGTTGACCTGTTCCATGATACACATGCATCTTCAGCCTAGAAAGAAATTCAAGAAGCCAGATGTGGTTGCTTGGGGGCGTCCAAATCAAACCAAGAGCCTTGTGAGAATCTGTGTGAGATCTTTCATGCAGTTGCATGAATCCAACTCTGTCATAAAATACAACGTCATCTTACTCAAATCAACTGGCTCGATCACAGGGATCCTATGTTGTTTCTCAACTGGCTATTAGCTCTAATTAGCATAGCTAATATTCAGAGATGATGGGAACTAAAGTCTATCACAGATTCTGATGGGCCAGAATGTTTTACAACTTCATCTATAAAGAGAGGTTGCTGAAGCCACAAACTTCAGTCAAATGGCATTTCAATGGAATTTCAGATAGCAGCCCAAAGAAAAAAAGCCCATTAAAATAATAGCAATAACACTTAGACTTATATACCGCTTCATAGTGCTTTACAGCCCTCTCTAAGTGGTTTACAGAGTCAGCCTATTGCCCCCAACAGTTTGGGTCCTCATTTTACCACCTCAGAAGGATGGAAGACTGAGCCAACCTTGAGCCAGGTGGGATTTGAACTGCCAAATTGTAGTCAGCTGGCAGTCAACAGAAGTAGCCTGCAGTACTGCACTCTAACCACTGTGCCACCACAGCTCCTTGCTTTGCCTATATTACATACTTCAGTAGGTTAAATTACCTCTATATCCTGAAGTTCTAGTTCCTTGTAAACATCTTCCTGTGAAGAAATATTCAAAACATGGCTTTTCAGGTGGTTTTTCAGATGTCATCTTTTATCAAGTACATTTATCTAGCCTTCTTAGTTCATTTATTGATATTGCTTGCTGTGCCAGTGGGTGCTTCCAAACAGTAAGAAGCTGGATGGTAATTCATGAGTTTAGTTAAAGTGCATTATCAACAGATTCCATTTTACAGGAAAAATGCAAAATAAACAGTAATGTCTGAACTATATCCAAACAAGCACATTATCAATAAATATCTGTGCCCAGAGGTGGTATTCAGCAGATTCTGACCAGTTCTGGAGAACCGGTCATGGAAATTTTGAGTAATTCGAAGAACTGGCGAATCCCACCTGTGACTGGCCCTGCCCCCATCTATTCTCTGCCTCCCGACTCCCAGCTGATCAGCCGGTCTTCTTTTGTTGCCCTGCACAGGGGAATGAAGCTGGAATTCAGGTTTGTGGGGTAGGGAGGGAATGGAGATTTTACAGTATCCTTCCCCTGCCATACCTACCAGGCCACGCCCACCAAGCCACACCCACCAAGCCACACCCACAGAACCGGTAGTAAAAAAAATTTGAACCACACCACTGTCAGTGCCACAAAAGACATCAATGTTATGCTAATTTAATTGTTATAGTTGTCTTCCCCAAAGAGACACCTGACATTTTTTAAAAAAAATTAAGATTCCATCCTCTCTAACTGGTTGGGAATTGTGAGCCGGTTGGTAGTTGGAATGGTTGAGATTATCCAGAAGAATGAGCAAAGCTTCCTCTGCCTAGACAAGAATTTTATATGTTGGGGAGTAGAGAGTGAGTTTATGGACACCCAGAAAGGGGCAGTTTGCAACCGAGAACAGTGGAGTTTTCTTCGTATGCTGTAAAGAATGCTGAGAATTGTAGTTCGATCAATCGACTGACAATTCTGCATTAGATATCAGAGGCAGGCTGATATCTGCCATTGTGTAAGAAATAAAATAATGGGGCTGCATAGAATGTGTTAGTTTGGAAGGGATATAATCTCTATCTTCTCTCATTCCCATTTTTGGATGAGCAATCGGCAGTTAATAATTGGACACTTTCAGAGAAGTAGCTGGTGCTCAGATACATAATTTTATATTTGCTAAGGGATAGAAGGGATTGTGCTCAGTTGTACCTGAGACCATTTCCATTCCAGACATCCAGCTCAACATTATCATCCTTTTATCTTTGGAGAAATTATAATTAAATTCCAATATTCAGTTCAATCTCTTGAGTTCGATTCATGGATGTCAAGACATTTAGGGATGACCTTGGGGAAAGCATGAAAGAACTGTTAAGAAGAAAGCTGCATCATCAAACATATATTACTTTCAGCCATGGGCCAGTCTAAAACTTGCAGAAAGCTTTACACAATCTAGAAATTGAAGCAAGCATGAGAAAGATGCTTGATCAATGCCTTGATTTTGTTTAGTATAAGATGGGATAGAGAGAAAGACTTGGACAGGCTTTCAAAACAGATGCCAGCCTTTCAAGACAAACGCCACAGAAATTTCTGGAATGCTCCTTTATTGGTGTACAGTACAGTACATCTTACAATAAAAATCAAGGAGGCATTATTTGCGATTTGTTTTTCATATTTCTTTGTACTGGATAATCTTCCTGCATGTCCTTTACTGCAAAGCAATTTCTGAATTCTTTTACTCTGGATCAAGAGATTCCACACCTTCTTTCAAGATGTACTATCTTCTTTCTTTTTATGATTGAATTTTTACTGCTGTTTTACCTTATAAAAACATCCATCTTTTTGAGCAAAACAAGTGGCTAAATCTCTTGTGTTGTGAATGTGCTGTTAAAAGGAGACATAATAGCAATAGCACTTAGACTTATATACCGCTTTACAGCCCTCTAAGCGGTTTACAGAGTCAGCCTATTGCCCCCAACAATTTGGGTCCTCATTTTACCCACCTCGGAAGGATGGAAGGCTGAGTCAACCTTGAGCCTGATGGGATTTGAACAGCCAATAGTCAGCAGAAGTGGCCTGCAGTACAGCACTCTAACCACTGCGCCTAGATAATACCAAGATCATGTCTGCTAACTCATGTTAATTTAATTAACATGAACAGTATATATCGAAAGCTTCTTTTAGTTTCCTGAGCCAGACCAAATCTTTGCTTGTGGTCTGTTGGGGGAACACAGTGGAAGAACATAAAACAATTATTGGATGCAATTAGGTCTTGTAGGCTGGGGAGAATGTAAAGAGACTATTTTGGTTGCTTGCTGTTTTAAAACTATGTTGTTTTCCATGAATGTCATCGTGCCTGGGGATCCATTGGTGGTATGGAGTCTGTGAGTTGGTTATATTGATAGCAACTGTATAGATTGTACTCTCCCACAAATTAAGTTTTATGGTTTTAACTGTTTTAATTGGCTTTGCATTGCTTTTTATTTTTAATTGTTTATTGTCAACTCTGTGAGCTGTCCAGTCACAAATGTGAAATTGGGGGGGGGGTGCTACATAAATTAAACAAAGAAATAGTGTGAAGTTACCTAGAGCCATTTTGGATTTGGGTAGCCCAGCAACTTGATAAATGAATAAGAAGCACATCAGTGGTATAATTATATCTACATCATACTCATCTAAGATGGCTCAAATATTTGTTTAGGATTCCAACATGAGGTGGAATTAGATGTTAAATGTTAGGTAATTATTTTTCTTAAACATTGCTGGCTTACTTCAGATGCTCTCTGAGCACAGGCTTCAAGCTGAAGCTCCTAAGTTTAATTATCTTGCCTGTTGGGGAGTTAAGCTCAAGTCGTCCACAATATCTTGCAACCACTCTGTTGATTTAATAAAGGTTTTTTTGCTATCCTACTGCCTGCTCACCCATAAAAACATTTCCAGCTGCACCATGCATAGCATTTGCAGTTGCTAAGGTTTATTATTTTGAGCATCTAAAAAAGAAAAGTTGCTGATACGTGATCTAATAACATTACCTCTTTTCTCTTTGTCATCAGCATCCAGAGCAAAGAACATGATGAAAACAGGAAGTATGGAATTAAATTTAATAGGGTTAGAAATATGTAGTTGTTTCACTTTTCTCTCTCTTTAATACACTTTAACCAGATTTTGTGGTAACTCTTTTTTCAGTGTAGCACTATACATTACTAAAATTATTTTTTTAGGGCTTGAAAGTTATAAAATAAACATGTGGTCAGTTACTCTGGGAATCTGAAAACAATAAGTAACTGTTTAATCTTGTTTTCCTTTTAAATCTGCAGCTCAGTATTTTGCAAGCATCATGGTCATTGTTGGTTTATCTGTAGTAGTAACAGTCTTGGTGCTTCAATTTCATCATCATGACCCTCAAGCAGGAAAGATGCCCCAGTGGGTAAGTGACCACAACAAATCAGCCTTCACAAACAATGATTATCTTTTATATTTCATCACTTGTACGATGCGAGAAAGAACAAATTATATTCAGGATAGGATACTAATTCTTACTTCCTCTCCTCACATTGGTTTATACTGAGCCTGCAGGGTTTATGACTGACCAAGCAGGAAACCTTTCATTTTTTCTTTTGACCTTTCCAAAAACAAGTATTTTTATTTCTTTTCATATAGAGGAAACAAAAAAATACGGAAAAGTGAATTTAGTGAATTAAACAAAAACAAGAATACAGAATAGTCTCTCTCTCTCATACACAGAGGTCTTACTCGCCCTTATGGGTAGTTTGTATTGTCCTCT
Organism: Laticauda laticaudata; assembly: GCA_004320025.1. NCBI lineage: Eukaryota > Metazoa > Chordata > Lepidosauria > Squamata > Elapidae > Laticauda > Laticauda laticaudata. Next base: position 19,904 of record BHFT01022271.1, read on the forward strand.
ACCAGACGTCTGGGAGTTTGAGGGTTCGTGCCATATCTTAGCTGTTCCTAGTGCTGCACTTTGGTCAGAAAGCTCTGATGCTCTTCCTGGGATCTTTTGGAGCCACTCTTCCTGCTCAGATGTCACAGCCCCAAGTGTTCCTACCACCACTGGGACTAGTTTGACATTTGTTTTCCTCATCCAGTCTAGTTTCTCCTTCAGAACCTGGTAGTTCTCCAGCTTCTGATACTTCTTCTTCCTCATGTTATTGTTATTTGGCACTGCTGCATCTACCACGTGTTCTTCTCCATGACCTTCTGTGGAATCTCCCATATGGACCGTGAGGGTCTAAGTTCAGGGGTCCCCAAGCTTGGCAACTTTAAGTCTTCAACTCTCAGAATTCTGGGAGTTGAAGTCCACAAGTCTTAAAGTTGCCAAGTTTGGAGACTTCTGGTCTAGTTCATATGCTGTGCATCTCAGTTTCAATTTTTAAGTTTATAATCATGTAGACCCTGTTGCACAGTTACTTTCCATTTTGAAAATACTTTTAATTTACAGAATCAAAAGTAGCAAAAAAAATGTTCCCAACAAAAACCACACTTTGTATTAAATAAAATATCAGATATACTAGCATAAGTCTTAGTTTCACCTGAACTTTGGCCCATTTCTTTAAAAATGGCCACCTAACCACAAGCCTTTGCTTCTGTTCTGCTAAAAGCATACACCTCTGAATTCAATTCAACTCTTTCTCACAACATGAGTGTCTTCATGTAGGGTTTTTTTTTTTGTCCATTTGCCTTCTTTTGACATGTTTTCTTTTTTTAGTCTACAGTTTTAAATATCCCGATGAATAATAACCAGACCTAACTCTGCTATCAGTTTAAAGTAGTAAAAAGAAATGTTTTTCCTTAGTCTTGGCATTTCATGGTCATCAATAGCACCTTCTGAAGTATCTGGTGTGTTTTTTTTCTTGTTTCCTCATGTATATCTTTTTGGAATCATACATACGTATGATATTGCACTTTTGCCCCTCCTCCACTGTAAAATTCCCTTCACATGTAAACACTGTAAAATGTAATTTTTAAACATTAAATATTCATCATCAGGAGCATGTTATTTCTTCCTTGTACTTATTAAAAAGGGTCAATTGGTGACTTGGGAGCTAAACATTGTGGTATCCTAAAACATTGCATGGCAGAAGTGCTAATCTTATTCCTTTACATTTCTGCCACATAATACTCTGTGAGATCTGTTTGTTGCAAGAGTCTGAGTAGTAGCTCCAAGATATGTTCGTTACATATCGACAGTTGTTTTCCATCATGCAGATATTTTCATAAAGTTCAAGAACTATTTTGAGTGGTCTCAGTGGCAGAGATATCTGTTTATCTAAAAGCTACCCAACTAAATCCCGTTAAAACAGAATTTGAATTAGATACTTTGCTGAGTATTTTTCACTAAACAAATACAGGTACTCCTCGGCTTACAACAATTTGTTTTAACTATGATTCAGAGTTATGAAGGCACTGAAAAGAAGTTACTTACGACCCATCCTCAAAGTTGTGATGGTCATCCCATCCCCCGTCACATGATCATGATTTTGGAGCCAACTCATTTATGACTGTTACAGTGTCCTGTAGTCATATGACTATGATTTGTGACCTTCTTCCCAGTCATCTCCCAACAAACAAAGTCATAACTCACTTAATGGCCCCAGGATTTGCTTAATGACCACAATAAAATGGTTATAAAAGTGAATTTGGTTACACAATGACTCATTTAATGACCTCATTGCATAGCAATCAAAATTTCTGTCCCAATTCTGGTCAGAAGTCAAGGACTACCTGTACAGGAGTGATACTCTTTTCCGGTCTGAAGCTGGTTCAAAGTTCTTAAGGACTTTTCTGCTCAACAATTAGAGTAAAATAGGAAATGATAAGAGAAATAAATGAAAAAGTTTTGACTGGTTGTGTCAAAATAGCAGTTGGCCTTTTCCCATTCATTACATTTAGCAGGCTTAACAATCACTTTCAATCAAATTAAATTTCACTAACTTCAATAAATGCAACTTTCCAGTGATTGGATTCTTGGCAAATGTTAATTTATTGGGAGCAATCAAATTCTTCCTAAAGCTACCTGTAAGCCTTATTATGAAGGATTATAGGTATCTTTTAAAAAGGATCTGTTTCTGTGGTAAGAATACAAAAGCGATTTTGTGAAAATACCTGAGAAGATTCCCCCCGCCCCGATGAATGGCTTAAGGCTAGAGGAAGGGCTGGAGGAAGCAGATTAATTGAAAAATGATTTTGTCCAAGATCTTTGTAATGAGTTGTTATGCTTCATATAGCAATTTACCAAACGGCGATATCCTTTGTGAACCACACTGCTCTCTTTTGTACAATCACTCACAAGGCCTCCATGAAGGGCACTGAGCATTTCTGTCTTTTTCAGGTCCGTGTCATCTTGCTGAACTGGTGCGCTTGGTTTCTCCGAATGAAAAAACCAGGGGAGAACATCCGGCCTCTCTCTTGCAGATACGGCCACTCGAGGCACCAGTCCAGTGTCAGCAGTGTAGAAATGAACATCTTACCAGGACACCATTCCAGCAATGGCAACATGATCTATAGCTACCATGCCATAGAAAACCCCTGCTGCCCACAGAATAATGAGATAGACACCAAGGGCGAAAAAGACCAGAGCTCTTCGCCCGAAGATAACGACAGCACTCAGAGAAAAGTTTTAATGGACACTATCCCTGTGATTGTGAAAATCCTGGAGGAAGTTCAGTTCATTGCAGCCCGTTTCCGGAAACAGGATGAAGGGGAAGAGGTCTGCAGTGAATGGAAGTTTGCAGCTGCTGTCATAGACAGATTATGCCTTGTGGCATTTTCACTTTTTGCCATCATCTGCACGCTTACAATTCTCATGTCCGCTCCAAATTTTATTGAAGCTGTTACAAAAGATTTTACATAAGCCTCTCTAAAACAAATAGACGAATGCCCCAGTGTAATTGGAAATTACGAAATGATGCCATTAGTTTTGAAGAACAATGAGATTTCAAATGGAAGTAAGACTTTCTGTGCTGAATTCACTATTAAAACAAGAAGTCGGCATGTGTTTCAAATTCCAATTGTCTCCCCAGTGTTAGATATTCTAGATACAGAATTGGCTCTTGTTATTTGTTATTTGTTTCAAATAGTGTCTTTCTTCCTGTACTTGTGATCATAATCACCAATAATATTAGACAAGAAATCAGATACACAGCATACACTTTACCAAGTAAATAGAATCTATATGTGCTGCTAGGAAACACTAGTGAACAAGTTGCTGCATTGGTAAATTCTTCCTAGAAACCTGATCTTTGCTAAATGTATCATTTTCAATATTTTTGTTTGGCATTGTAATTTAACACAGATCTCATCTCCAGTAATGTATTGAATGATGCTGCTAGTTGCTGTTTGCCAAATAAATGGCAAGTTTTAGCTTTTATTATCACTGTGATAATCTGAAACATTTTCCACTTGATAACAATGTGAAGTCAATGCAATACTTTTTTCTAATAAGTTAAAAATGTTTTCATTGTTGAATATTCTGTTTTTCTATTACATAAATTATGCCCTTTCCCTAGCTTGAGTGCTGCGACTGCACCCTGATTATGTCTTTGAATTTATGTCTGAAGATCTTAAATTACACCAACCTTATTGATTTTAATTTTCTTACACTTTATACCACAACCCAAAATGTGCATGGAATGCAACATGTTTCACTTATTATTGATAACTATTGATAGAAATTGGAGATATAGTCAGATTAGTAAAATTAATGCACACCAAAGCAAGATTCAGTTTTTTCTGCACTATGTTGCTTTGAATGGAATACACATTCCCTTCACATCTAACTGTACATTAAAACCTGGTCATGACTCCTTGTAGTTTTTACCTTGTACAGAAAAAATATATAATTTTTTTTCTACAGAATAAAAAGATTCCAGAGTCTAAGAAACCTGTAAGATCACAGAAAGATGTTGTTAATCTAGCTTTTCCTCCATTAGACACCACAGTTAATGAATAAAGGAATTGTTCATTCTAAGTCACCAGGATTGAAATAGTGATTTGCCAAATGCAAATAATCACATCGCACATTTAACGCACCCAAGATCACAATTTGTACCCATCAACTCCTGGAAGTGTACAATGTAAAATTTTCCAACTGTTTGCAAGCTGCCAAATTGTGATGATGATACCTTTCCTCAATAATTATTTCATGTGGAAGAAGAAATTGAGGAAGGACTTATAGATAAAACAGAATTGACCAAAACCATTGGGGTTTTTTTAAAGGATCATTTTTTATAATCAAATTGCATTTCCAAGAAAATGAATTACAAAGAGTAAAAAGATAAGATTCAAAGTAAATTTGATACAAAACATGCACTTTTTGTAGACATTTTTTAAACACCTGTATTACTGATGCAAAAATCTGTGTGATCTGCCAGTGAATACATGCAAAGGAATCGAGAGAAATGAAAAGTGAATATTGATTCCAATGTGTTGACAAAATGTAATGCACTTTAAAAAATGAAATTGAAGAGAAGTATGGCCTTCTGACAATGTGTCTATACAGGAATCTATTTCTATAGGCATGACAGTGATGGAGTGTTACTGCTCCCCACCTGGAATGGAGTCTCGGAATAATGTCAAGGTTTTGTTAGTGGACAGAAACTCTACCCTGCTGATTATTCATTTAACTGGCAAAGTAACGCAGATCCTTTGGATATCCAATAGTCGCTTGGCCTTTTTGAAGGAAGCAAGACGGTAACCACAAAATTGGTAGAATGACCTAATAATTACAAAAAAGTAAGAAAAAAATGTTAGTGTTTCAAACTCATGTTCCTAAGCTGTCGCACCCCCTCCCCAATACACACAAAACCCAGAATAAGATCTAGAATAAAGAAAACAGCAGAACATGCTAATTATATTTGGCTGAAAGAGGCAGGCAATCTTTGGGCATCAATATGCTGCTGATGCTAAGTCATTGGCATGCACGTTGGCAAAAGTATACAGACATGGACAGAAAACCTCTGTTTCATCTTGTTAGGAGAATAGAACTATAAAGAAGGAGCTCATAATACTTTCTTCCACAATGCAGTATCACGCTTGCCTGAGTCCCCTGCTGATCTGATGACTGCTGACAGAAGGGCATGTGAAAGTGACAGCAGGAACTAGGGGTAGAGAAATCATCTGCTTTGGGGGTCTGCATGCAGCCCATTGGAGGCCTAGGATTCCCAATGAATTGGGTCAACTTGTGTGCAGCTGTGGAACAGGCTAGCTTTTCTGGAAGGGGAAAAACTGTGTATTAGCAGTTTTGCTAATACAAAGTGTAATGTGCTTATGTAGCTTCAAAATGCAGGCACCATAAATCAGAGACCTACATGCATATTTTGGGTTAAAGTGACATTATTATTCAGATACATGCATTGATTATGGTGAATCGCAAGAACAGGCTTGCCATATGCTTAAACATGGCACACAAGCACACTAAACCATAATGCTTGAAAATCATGCTTCCACCATTCTAGGAAATAAAAATCATTCCATGGTTAAAAAGCAAGATTTCTTCTGGTCCTTTGGCTCAAAAAAATTAAAGACAAATTCTAACCTGATAGCAGCAAACAAGGGCCCTAAGTTGCCCGGCTCTGCTATAGATTATGAGACCATGAGATCAAACCATTGTTTTGTTTTGGTGATAATAGGAGACAATGGATATGACATATGACATATTAGCCCTATGAAGGATTGCTATGTTTATACCACCAGTAGTGTAATAAAGGAAGCAACCATATGGAAACCAGCAAAACAATCAACCAAACAATCTCTGATGATTCAACATGTGTGCTACTCACTTCTTTTGAGCTGAGGTGAAACAGAAGTTAGCAACAGATGTCACATCCTTATATACTGTCCAGCTTCAATGGGGTGGAATGCCCCCAACATATCCCTATTCACCTTCTCCCTATTCAAATTATCTGGAGTTTTTCACTCCCACTTCCTCATTGATAATAATTCTAGGGAAGTACATAGGATATTGTCAGGAAGCTGGAACATCAGTCCACAATCATTGGCTCATGTGGCATTATCCCTACTTGCTAGTTCACCAATTAAACAGGAAGGCAATCTCCACTCTTATTCTGTGAACCATTCGCAAAGGGGAAGATCTCTGACTTACAACAAAGCCTACATCCTTCTTAAGACAAAGGAATGACATCTGATAACCCCAATGAACTTGATTCTGCACGTTTTGTGTCAGCTTCCAGATTAAAAAAAGAAAAAGAAAATGTACTTGCTTTTTAGGAAGGATTTATCTACTCCCAGGATCCGATTCAGAAGCAGAACCTATTCCAAATACATTGTTTGAAAACCCTTGTAAATACTATCAATATGGAAAATTTCAAGAATGGGACTTTGGTAGCAGATGATTTCCCTGCATCGTTTTTTAACATAATAATATCATGACAGGACTTTACTCTCACATTGCCTAGGCCTCTGGTCTTTTCTCAAGTTGTCCTTCAGCCTGGATCATTGGTTCCTTGCAAGCTCTTGCACCTTGAGTTAGATGGGAGATTCTCTGAGATACCTGTCCTGGGAAGCCCCTTCAAAACATCACCTGAAAGATGACTGTTTTTTGGTGGTTGTATAAAAGTCCTTTGCTAGGCTGCCATTCATGTATATTTGCCAAGCTGATATTGACTATCTACTCTTGTAAATTTTACAGAAAAAAGAATTACCCGTGGTGGACAGAGTTCCTGCTCTAGCTCCAGTTTTGTAGAGGGGCGCATGATACAGTGAGGGATGGGGCTCATAATTTTGATGCGGCTCAAAATGAATTACTGGAAGCATTGGGTTCATTTGTCGAGGTAGTGCATCTTCTATAACCATTTCTTCATCATCCCAGCGACTGGCATCCATAAACATGCCATGAACCAACACCCCATCCTCAGGAGAAGGCAACTGAAAAAAAAGAAGATGGGAGGTGGTTGTCAAAGCTGAGCTAATAATTCATTAGCACTATCAAGTTCCTACCTTACTCAGATACATATTCTTGAAATGCAGCTCAACATTTAAAAAAAAATATCAGAAATCAACCACAGTACAAGATAAACATGATGGTTTTATATAGATATTTCATGTGGATTCAAGATTGTTCTTCTTTGTGGCTGGATAATCATTGCAGTCATAGATTTGTAAATACCTTTTCATCCATTGGTAATTCATTGCCAAAGTGGCACAATTTTGAAGCTTCTGATATTTGTGTTTGGTCTCTATAGACAGGAATGACGTTGTAACTAAAACTAAGCTCATCAATTGGTAAGTTATATTTCCGAGCATAATTCTGAAGAGTTCCTGAGAAATAAAAAACAAATAACCAGTCATCAAAGAACCATTAACAATGCACAGTAATTGGAATTCAATTTATCTTCACACAAACTCAGAAATATGTTCTATATTGACAATCTTTCTTGGCAAAGTTGAATTCTTAATTTAATCTTTGATATTGTAAAACCCTTTTTATACAGTACTGCTTTATTATACTCCCTCACTGATCGAAGGCATATTTATAAAACAAAGAAAATGGGAACCTTATTATTTTGAACAATTATTATGCCCCTAATGTATTGGTGTACTTGGGAGTACCATACTGGTGTTTTACTTATTATTTTTATTACTTTTCTTAGTTCAAAATAATAACATAAAGAAAAAAAACTTCCTGGTAAATTATGAGAAGGCTTCCCTCTTGAAAGCCAGGCAGTGCATGGTTTTTACTGTATTGCAGAGTGCGTATTTAACAACTATATTTTCCAATCCACTTGAGATGCTTTTCACTTACTCTAAACTTCTTCTATCTTAGAGTAGGCAACATGTTATAAATACATAGGGTGTTTTACTGCCAGATCTTAGAACCACAGAAACATGGTTAACCGGAATTTATGTGCAAGATTAATATAATGAGCACTGCATGTTTGTTAGCAAATTGCTTCTGATTGTGAATTTATTTTCAAAATTGAGAAGAAGGAAAGGGCAGTCTACTCTATATCATCCACTGCCTAAAAGAGCATTTGATAAAAATGCTGCTTCAGATGCCTTCTTTTCTGGATACTTTTTTTAAAAATGAAATGAGCTATGCAATCCATGATTTCGACATTACCTTCAGTACATTATTTGCATCTCTCCCCCCTGCACTTCTTCACTCCAGTTACAGCAGCAACATGGGACTAGAGTTATTTAGGAAAACTGTTGTCTCCAAATTTATTGGCATGTTATCCCCTCATCAGCACCATGGACAACATGCTTTCAGGATACTAGTTCAGTGACTTTACAGCTTCCCCCTTTTAATAACAGCTTTATTTCCATTTTGCACAGATTCCATCCACAAAGGGATTTGGGGGGTGGGGCTTTAGGCCCTACAGGAAAGGACACTGACTTTTTTTCTCACTGACCAGTTGGCGGAAAAAGAGCGACTGGGTTCCATTATACCCTCTTGGTTTTTAAAAGCCAGCAGCAGCGAAGAGAATTCTGCAGCCAATTTAAAAATGGTTTGAAGGAGATTGGGAAATGGAAACAATGCCCTGGGAATCTGATCCCAATCAATCAAATAACAATAATGCGGCTTGGCAAGTATTCTGAGCATCTGAAACTAAAAGCGAGACAACTAACTGAGAACTGGTTTTCCAATCCTTTTGTGAGTATGCTACCATTTAGAACATACACAGGTGACATCAGAGACAGAGACATTTATGAATGTTTACCAGTCAAAAATCCTTGTGGAAAAAAGAAACCAGAAATCCAAAATGATTTAGGTTGACCTCTTTTGAGCCAGAACTGAGGGGGAAAAAACAGTTGATATATGTTAGGCATAAAATACGACATTCCGTTTAATTTTTTAAACAATGGGTTGCTGTTATTTTATTTGTAGAGAGGGACAACTGAACTGGGTTTGCCAGGGTTTTACTTCTCCATCTAAATAATGGACATGGCTTCGTTCCTTTTGGTCCTAATCCAGGACCAAATCTTTAGTGCTGCAGGATGACAATATTTGAAGTTCTCCCAGTCAGAATGAAACTCAGAGCTTCTCTCACACAGATCAGAAGCTGGAGGAGGTGAGGAGACACTCTAAGCATCCGCCTTAGTTTTTGCCCATAACCATTTTGGCTTAGTGGGAAGATAGTAGGGTGAAATAGACCAACTCTTTCCTTTACTCCCAATCTGCCTGATTATATGACTGGTTTAAGATTGGATCTCAGTCAAAACAACCACGAGTACTTTGCACCATGTTTGAAATTAAAGAGAAAAGAATGGTTCTGATGCACAGTTGAGGGGCTCCGAATTAGGATATCTGCCAAAATGCTGATGCACTCAGTTTGTATTTACAGCACACCAACAGCATATTATTTCAAATATCATAATCATATGGCATAATAATCTTAGAGAAGTGGTAAGTCCAACATCTGCTGGCAATGCATTATCAAGTCACAACAAAAAAAGATGCCTTTTGGAATTACAGAAGGTACATAAAATCCCACTGTTAATTTTTGATGACAAAACTGTATCCATTTTGCAAATAATCAGCTAAACCATTTAGGGAAAGCAATAATGCTATTACTCTCCTTCCCCATTATTCTCCATGCCAAGAATAGGGAATATTACCTTCATTCTGCCAAGCATTTCCTCATTAGTTTATTTGCTGCAAGTCATATTTGGCATATTAATTTAAACAAGACAGAAGCCAACTTGTAATAAATGGAAAGGCAAGCATTTGGCATGATTTTTAATCGTCCTCCCCTTTAAAGTGTTTCTTGTCCCCACTTGTTTTCTTATAATGGTGCCTCTGACCTTCATTTTTAACAATTTGAACAATTTCAGCTGTCTGAAATGTTAGTTCCGAATTAATTTTAACGTCCAGAGATTGTATGATTTCCTTCCCCTGACTTACGTACTTAATGTGCATATTCTTTCAGATATGTTTTTTCTGTGCACATTTTTGAGTTGCTAATTGCAGTTTGGTATGCTAATGTATTCTAGTTCGTATACACATTTCACAGGTGCTTACTGGCCTGGGTTTACATGAATTTACCTCACATTTTATCTTTTATGCCAAAATAATCAATGATTTCATGCTGTATTCCTCAACTTTAGCTATTTTAAGATGAGTGGACTTCAATTCCCAAAATTCCCCAGCAATCCATAGAAATTCTGGCAGCTGAAGTCCACTCATAATAAGTAGGTCATTGGTGCTCTCAACCTTTTGTGGTGGGGGGCAAGAAAACTGAAGAATGAACTTGGGTTACATCCTTTTTTAATTTTCCTAAAACCCCTTACACCTGAAACATAACCTAAATTATAGACCATTATTACAGTGTACACCTTCGAATAGTGTTTCTACTTACATCTATGAAGCTTGTCCTGAGTACAAGGTCTTTCACCCAGCCCCCCAAAGGTTTCAGAGATGGATATGCGGCATTGGCCCAGAGGCCTGGAACCTGATTATTAAGAAAGCTGTGGTACACTCTCTCCATTTCTTCGGACATTACTACAAACCCTGCAATGGCTTTGTTGAGTGTTTGCAGAGAGTTCTGAAAGTTGAACAACAATACTATGGTTTAATCTTCTGTGGAGAGGAAAATAACATAAGCAATTGTATCTTCCCCAGACAATTGTATTGCCAATTTTCTTGCTCTCACATTAGCTTCAATTATCTAATGCAGTGTTTCTCGACCTTATCAAACTTTAAGATGAGTGGACTTCAACTTCCAGAATCCCCCAGCCAGCCATGTTGGCTGGGGAATTCTGGGAATCAAAGTCCACTCATCTTAAACTTACTAAGTTGAGAGACAATGATCTAATGACCCTAACAAAATGGAGCGGTAGAAGGGAAAAATCACTGATAAAATCTCAGTTGGTACTGCAGCAATGTTTTCTGAAGTTACAATACATGCAAGTTGCCTTCACATCTTCTAGCACACCCTTGCCTAATTGTAATAAGGAGCTTAGCAGTAATACATTGTGGAGATTATACAGGTATTCCACCTTCCTTCCACAGAATGTTTGTGTCCTGTCTCAGGCAAACGGGGAGGAAAAGCAATGGAAGAGTCAGAAACGTAAATCCTTGAACTGACGTGGCTATCTAAATAAGTCAGCTTTTACATTGTGTGTGAGAATATTCATTCAATTTCTCAGTTTAAAATAAAAATTTCCCAGCAATTTATAATATTTTAGTAAAAACACAGCAAAACAACAGAGCAGGCAAAAATAAGATGCAAATAAAACAAAAATATTTTCAGATAATTTTTCACTGATTTTTCATGAAAAACCCTTAGGGCTGTGTACAATTAAAATAATCTTTTCAAAAAATTCTGCACCAAAATAATATATAACAAGCTAAGGCAAAGGATGAGCATACAGAATCAAGCATTTAAATCATAATAAACTCAAACAAAGCCATCTTTCTCACAATCTTAATCTGAAGTGATTTGTTTGAAAATTAACTCCAATGACATCAATCAAAATCTTACTTAGATTTTGATTTTTCTACTTTGGTCATCTACTTTATATTATCCATGTTTATAAGAGGTTTTCCCAACAGTTTTTAGACCAGATTCACAAATAAATGGAAACTATCTACCATATTTGTTTGAAAAGACAAAAATGCAACTATCATGTCTTAACCTCCTTCAATTAAAGGAAGCCAGGAAAGCAAACGTGGTGTGACCAATGTTCTGATAAATAAGGATGAAATTTTTCTGTCAGTGAAAGTATATGCCTGTGAAAATAGTGAGATAATTCCTGGAACTGTTCTCCTGATTTGTCACTCTCTTCCTACAAGGTTCATGCATTCTTTCCAATGATGTTGATATTCTTGCATTCTATAAAAACAACATTTCTCCCATACAGACCTCATATCAATCTTCATTAGCCAGAAATTATTTCATGCTGCAGTAGGAGTGGGAGGGGCTTCTGACTTCCTGTTCGTTTCCCAAATGACTTTGTTGTGGGAAATTAGCAGAGTGTTGCAAATCATGATCACATGACCGTAACTGACTACAATGATGCTGCAGCAACCATAACTCTGTGTATACAACTGGTGTGAAGATCCTTGAAATTACCAATTTTACATAACTAATGTGTCCTGGATTTTGTAGTAAAATCTTTAAATTAGTGGATTGGAGATATAGAGAATTCTTGACGTAAAACTATTTGTTTAGCAACTGTTCAAAGTCACAACAGCAGTGAAAAAAGTGACTTGCAACTAGTACTCACACTTAGAATCATTGTGCCCATAGTCATGTGATCAAAATTCAGCTGCTTGGTAACCAGCCTGTATTTACAGCATCCTGGGGTCATGTAATTGCCATTTGTCCCAGTTGGCTTCTGACAAGCAAAGTCAATTGGGGAAGCCAGATTCACTTCATGATTGCATGCCATGGCAAAAATGTTGCAAAATTGGGTGCCACTCACTGATCTGGTCCCAATTGTGGTCATAAGTCAAAGACTACCTGTACTGTGATTCAAAAATTATTGTGTTATGATGCATCATTTGGCCTAATGACCTAACTGAAGACAGCAAAGTCCACATTTTGGACAGAGAGGACCACTGATTTGAAAGACAGGGTCAAAGAGGCCATCTGTGTCAAAATTATACAGCCCTCTCTCAACCAAGAGAGCCCTCCGACTAATGGTAGGATTCAAAAAATTTTACTACCGGTTCTGTGGGCATAGCTTGGTGGGCATGATGTGGCTTGGTGGGCATGGCTTGGTGGACATGGCAGGGTAAGAATACTGTAAATCTCCATTCTCTGGTTGTCCAAACTACTCAAAATTTCCGCTACCGGTTCTCCAGAACTGGTCAGAACCTGCTGAATACCACCTCTGCCTCTGACATCATCTATCTCCAGTTTACAACACAGTCCTTTCAGCAGTTTCAAGAAGGCTTCACTCTCATTTGTACAACTCAGGTGAAACAGATAAACCTCCAGGTGGCCTCAATGACTTGGTAAATGGAAGCAAACGACCAACTATCTGCAAGGAGTATAAATTATTCCATTCCCCACCATCCTGTCAGAGTTGAAGAAGTTTCTTGGATGAGAAGCGAAATGTCTTTAAAAAAAAGAAAAAAAGAAAGTCCAGTTGCCTCTTGAAAAAGCACCCTTGGGACAACTATGACCCGGAGAACTGAGAATCCCCATAGACATTTGGCCTAATGGAATGTTACAAACAGGCAGGAGAGCTTTAGTAGCATATAAATTAAAAGTAGTCCTCAATTTATGTCAACAATTGGGACCAGAACTTCCATTGCTAAACAAGGCAGGTAAGTGAATTGTGCCCAATGTTATAGCCTTTTTGCTGTTGTTATTAAGCAAATCACCACAGCTGTTAAGTATGTTCCATGGTTGTTAAGGAATACAACCCCACCTTGCCTATGCTAATTAGAAGTCAGCTGGGAAGGTTGCAATAACAATCACATGATCTTAGGAGGCGTCAACCATTGAAAATCCCTGCTGGTTGCCAAGCACCCGAATTTTAAGACACTGTCACAGTCATTAGTGCAAACACTAAGCACAAAATTAAGTCATTAGGTCATTAATTAAGTTGAGGATTCTCTGTTATGCCATATGTAGTAAAAGGAATAACACAGGTAAACCATCTAAACTAGGCTTGCTAAGTCCCAATGATATCACAGGTATTATTGAGCAACACTCAGTCTTACATGTGCTCTCTCTCTCTCTCCCTCTCCCCCTTTGTCTCTCTCTACCTATCATCCATATCACCTTTCTTTCATACTTCTAAACTTCTTTCTTTCATACATCTTTATTTACTTTTTCTGGTAGTACTGGAAGAATGATAGAATACATTAGACAAAACTTTTTGAATTAAATCCCAATCATAACATCAGAATTCATTCCACTAATGAAGAAATTTATGTTTTTATACCCTTAGCAGACTAAGAAGACCATTAAAACGATCTACTTCTTGCCCAAGAACCGTAGTCAGAGAATCTGTTCGACCTTTGCTATCCTTCACAAAAAGTATCTCTGCAGCAAGATCCATGTCCATCTTATCTGCAAAAAACAAAAACAAAACCACAAACCCACATTGTTTTCATCTCTGAAAAAGTTATCACACATTTAAAACATACAGCGATGGATAACAGCTGATTTGAGGAGGGATTTGTGGGTCAGTGGGCAATATAAGATCTGTTCAACACCAGATTTCATACCAACTTAGAAACCCAGGAATTTTCTTTCATTGTTAAGAGGTTTTGATGGCAAAATAGATGCTTGGTCAAGGCATTTACTTAAGCCTTTGGTGACAGCTAAGCATTTAATCCCCAGGCTCTCTTAAAATTTGAGTTTACCACCAACCTTCCTAAAGGGAAATTGTTTAGTGGCACTGCATAAAAGCATAGAGCAATGGCAATTAGTCTTCCTGGCTTTGGTTTGACTTTTTAATCTCGCCCCCTCAGCCAGAGGACAGTGTTCCATTTCAGTAGGAAATAGGCCGTGCCCATGAGGGTATTCTGGGCACTAACTTCACATACCACAGGAGAGGTCCAAATCAAATAATTTCATGAAATAATATACCAATCAGGGAAGGATGACAATCGTAATTTTTCACAGTAGGCAATATTAAAATCAAATCAAACAATCAAACAAAATATAATAGTCTTCCCAAATTCTTCAAGGCTTGATAGACTAAAAACATGATACTTCTCCCATACTTTCACTCTCCTGTGTCCTGGGAATGTAAGATTTTCTTTGGCAGACACAGAAGACCTTAAAATGCTAAAATACAGTTTCTAATTCTAACAAGTAGAAATAACACTTTTCTATATTCTGTGTTCTACAAATTTCAGCTAAAAGTATCTCTATTTATACAGGAAAGGAAGGAATCATAAAAAAGTATTTTTTTCCTTTCTTCTTGTCAGTTCTTTAGAATAGTTATTACTACGAAGTAGTTGGCTAGTTTATGTTTTAATATATTGTATAAATGCAAGTGATCTCTTTAAAAAGTAAGGGGGGTTATTTCAATAAAAGCTGAGCCTTTTGTTGGAAATTTTGAAGCAAACCCTTTGGAAAATCAGACAAATGAGATGTTTACAGTATAGCATGGAACTATACCCAATATTCAATATACTGAGTTAACAATATATTTCCCCAAATTGCTAGATGCAATTGCTACATTGGGCATTCTCCAGATTAAGCAAACATCTTTGGAAGAAAATATTAGGTGACTTCCTTTGCTAATGAAGCAAAACAAAGGAACAAACCTAAGGATATATTTTAAATATACAGACACACTGGCATATTCTGGAAAGCACTGCAAAATTAATTATACAATTCCATGAACATACAGAGCAAGTAGATACAGATTTTATATTTGAATAAACATATACAAGAAGTTGCCGAATGACATTCTGGCAAGTTGATTTAACATTTTGTTTCTGGACTGTACTAACCCAAGTTAGATATTATAATCAGCCAACTATTTAATAGGGCTGACAGTAACAGGTCTTAATTATGTTTTTTCTAAATTATTACTCATTAAGAAAATATTTGCAGATATGCATGCGCTTAAAAGAATAACTTGCCTCAATTAAGACCACGCACAGATTATCCCCTCCCAAAATGGTTTATCAATAGAAATGTTATTTGAATTGTATGTTATTTTTTAAAGGAAGCTAAAATTAAATTCGTTTTAACTTGCATTAAATAAAATCATTATGATTACTGCTTACTGCAATTTTATTTCAGAGCTTATAGCAATTTTATTTCAGAGTCCGCAGAGCAGAACCATACAAACCACAAATGGCTTGACAAGAATTTTTCAGGGTAAAGATTTTATTTTGTGCATTTTTGAAGCAGTCTAGGCAAAATCCATGGCAAAGTCCAGCACAATGTCGATATTGTGATTATAGAAACAAAGTACACTCTAATGGTATGAAGATTACTTTCACTTTAAAACCCTATTCTCAGTTACAAGATGCTTCCTCAAACTTTTGTCATGTTTTTAAATTTTTATTTTCTCAATATTAAACATAAAGAACAAAAGAAACAAATTCTGTTTGAATCTTAAGTAGCACAGAGATTTTACTAGAATAGCATGATCTTAGATAAATGAATTACATACAAGTTATTCATCTTGAATTGCTTATGTTCCATTTACTTTGTAATATATGCTGGAGAATATTTATTTTTAAATGGCTTTTGCTGTTATAATTCTTTAGGAGACTGATGTATTTCCCCAGCCAATGTCTACAAAAAACTAAGGTATTTTTTATTTCTTGAAAGAAATATCTGGTGACCTGTGGTAGTTTCAGCTGAACAGCCCCCTTCTATATAAGCTTGTTTGTTGTTGAAGATGACCTTAACACCTCTACTAATATAATACAAACACAAAGAAAAAAAGTTTACTTCAGAGACCATGTCTCTCTCCAATTTCCCCCCCCCCCCTCACTCCTNCCCCCCCCCCCCCACTCCTCTAAACTTTTCTCCACTTCCACGAATGTCTATAGAGGAGAGTCTTTGATTACACTGCCATGGCTGCCATATTTTCTCCCCCCCCTCCAATTCCCTTAGCAGACGTCATTATCCTTAAATATAAATATTGAAATATTGAACCTAATACAAATAAAAAGTATTGAATCTAACTCACCATGCACCTCTGGTTAGGGAATAGAGCACTTCTTAAAGATAGATAACTTATATAAATGTGAATATGTGGAAAGTGATTGTTTAATTGAGACAACTGAATACTGGGTACACAAAGGAATAAAACAAGATAATCCCTGCTGTTAAAAAAAGTAAGCAGTGATTGTTATACCAGGAATTTTAGCAAGGATTGAACTAGCAAGTTCATGCACAATCTCATCGTTGCTTTTTCCTGATCCCTGGGCTGTTGTTCGTGGCTGTACGTCAAGTATTGTACTAATCAGAGTATTAGTTTCCTTTCGCTATAAGAAAAAGAAAATATGAAAGGTATTAATTTTTAAAAGCCCATATTTAAAATAGCTGACACTTAAAATTGAAAATTTTCTTTCTATAAATTTGCCTATTTGTTTAATTTCACCATTACTATGAAAGCACACTAATTCTTTATCAAGCTGAAAATTTCAATCATAAGAAAATGGTTCCATGTGAAAACTATTACGCAATATATTTTTCCCATTTGGTCTTTGAAACTCCTCATAAAATGCATTCATATTAGGTTTCTCATTCTGATTCTTTAATCAACAGAAGTAATTAAAGCTGATTAAACTAGTTGGCAACTCAGTCAAGTAAATAATTTTAAAGCTTTCAGTTGAAAAAAGGCAATCCATCTACATATTTTTAACTTAATGATACAGCAACTTTTTAAAATATAGCATTAATGGTAGCCTTAATGATGAAGGTTGAATTCATATTTAATGGTTTTATGTAATTACTTTCTAGCAAAATATTTTTTAAAAACCCTTTTGCTTGGTCTGAATGGCCACAATTTCTTAGACAATGTACATCTTGTGAAATTTTTTTCAAAATGTTGAGCTTTAAGTTTATGATATCTTTCATTTGTTTGTAATGACTGATTACAAAATCTCTCTGAGCTTTGTTGTTTTCTTGCAGACGTTTCATTACCCAAAGTAACATCATTAAAATAAGCTCTTTATAACCCTGTGTTTTTACTATATGTTTTTCTGTCCAATGCTCCATTTCCTCACTGGAAACATTTTAGAGAAAATAAAACAATTTACAGTAGAATAATATATCTTGTTTTGAGGAAAAATTCAAGTTCTTTCTTCCTTTCAGTGTCGCTCTGAGTTTTATTTGCTCCTGTTTTTTGGTCTTGCACAGTTTTTTAAGTTTTGCATTGCCCCTTATTTTTAAATATTTTAAGTTGCTGGGAGTCAGACAGCATATAATAAATTGCCATGATTATGTACACAAAATGTGAAATCATAGATGCTAGTTTTTTAGCTGGTGTTGCCTGCATACACAAGTTCTTCCCAAGAACCTAGGATGTTATCCTAAAGGTGCTTTTCAAAGGGCAAGTGGAGTTTCAGTTTCGAACTGAAGAAGCTTCTTGGATGAGAAGTGAAATGCCAGAATAATTCACTGGAACATCTGTAAAATTATCAAGTATTAAAAATGGAGCTGAAAAATTAGTCAAAAACTGAGCGCTTAACATTGATAAAATTTTCATCTGTCAATTTCAAAAGGCCATGCTGCAGATACATTATGACATCCTAGGTTCTTGCGAAGAACCTGGTGTATCTGAAGGCCAACACCAACTAAAGAACTGGCAGAAGTGATTTCACATTTTTGTGTACTTAATATTACTTGATAGGTAGATAAAAATACCAAATCCAGTCTAAACATCTGTCTGACTGTGCACTCAACCTTACTAATTTATTATGTTAATATTACACAAGGACTATAACAGATGGCAGATACCTGAAATACTCCCAGAGAAATCTTGCCCTTGAACTAAGATTTTGTATTTTAGACTGCAAGAGTGAATTTGTTCTGTTCGCAGATTTTTGCCAACTGTAAAGGTGACCTGTGCCATACCGAGAGAACTAGAAGATGGTGGAGTTTAAAATGTTGGTCATTCTATTGAGAATAATTAAGATGATTTTCAATGAATGATTTAAAATAACCTCAGAGAAACTGCATTAGATGTAAGAGAGCACAGTTTTATTTAACAAGAATGCTGCAGGTTGACAGTGTAAGTTTGAAGTTATTCTTCTATTAAGGAAAAATTTAAATTGATATGGCAATATTATTGGTATAAATATTATTGGTAATGAAATATGTATAGCATGTATCATAACAGGCTTTAAAATAACTAAAAACCTTTCACATGACAGAATTATTTTGGTAACATTTCAGGGATGGCCACATTTTAGCAATCCTGAATACTTAACAATTACTGCTTGTTATTTTTGTGCAACTGACTAACCACTACTAAGGTCCTACTTTTGTACTGAGTTGTAAAACACAATTTATCTTAAATTAGTTTTGAACATTTATTTTGAGTATATTCGCACCTGGAATGCTAAATTGGCATTTTCATGCATTCCAAATATTTCTGGGTCATCAATCAAAGGAAGGTTTTCAATATATTCCTTGAAGTTTTGCAAACTGTCAGCCACAGGGGCAAAATATATTCCTGTTTTATTAAAAAGAAATAGAAACTTATTAAAAAACAAACACAACAACAATTTTATTCATTCCATACGATGCAATTTTATGTAGATACAACTTTAATAATTAATATCATACTGCTAGCTTTCAGAAAACATTCTACCACTCTATGTGATATGTGTCAGACTAGATCTTCCTAAAGTTACAGGACTTCAAATATATAAAAATAACTTCCCAAACATCTACGTTAAAAAATGTCTAAGCATTCATAATTTTCCTTTGTTGCTTTACAATGCAATATTTGTTGTTTTATGAAAGAGTACAGAAAACACATTAATATGGACCACTGTTTGTACAGAGCTTATTTGAAACATCAAACAATATTGCTTTTATTTCCTACTTTGATTGTTGCTCTTTCTATGTATTTAACTCAATTCTGGTGTTTTATCGAATTGAGCTCAGAATATTTTAAAGTTATTTGAAATAACAAATAACTTTAAAATATTCTAAGTTTAATTAGATAAAGCACCAGAACTCAGTTAAATACATAGAAAGAGCAACAATCAAGACAGCAAATAAAAGCAACATTAAGCAAATTTATTTAGAGTTTGAAGTTCTTTTTAAAAAAAAACTTAGACAAATAAAAAGAGCTCCATTGGACGTGGATTTGGGGTAAGCATCCTTGAGGAAAGCATCTCCTCTCCAAGAACATCTCTTTGAGATTTCCCTCAAGGACACCATCTGAGAGAAAGCTTTCTCCCCACCACCACTGCAAATTTGATGAGAATACTAAGAGAAGAGTTTCTGGATATAATTTCTAGTCCCTAAACAGCTGCAATTCTCAATGTCACTTTTCTTTTCTGATACCAGTCATCTAGTAAGCAATTTAAATATTCTTTGGGGAGTTTTTGGTTGTGTTTTAGCACATAGAATAGAATGACATTAACAGTTAATTACAAGGTGTTGTCAGGACAGCTACCAGGGTGTTAAAGAGAAGGAAAACTTGCTGAAATTACCATTATGAATTAGAAATAATGTACATATTTTGTTTGGAATGTATTCTGGTTGAATTGATGACAGATAAACTATTTGTATAGATGTTTTTTAAACCAACAAGAAAAAATAATATATTTCAATTAGAAAATAATTGCTCATACAAAGAGGACATTAAACTGTTCATTAACATTAACATTAAACATGTACAAACATTTTATATTTACATACTGTATGTAGCATTCTGATTGTGTAAAGTGAAGTTTGGCTAAGAAAAGTGATGAGTTTTGATTTCAAAACAGGAAGGCAATTATTAAAAGTTATCAGAGATAGTCAGGAGTGGGATGCTGCTGGTATAACAACCAGTTTGTTCTTTGTGTGCTTTGTGTGCATGTGCGCATGACACGCACTGTGCGCACGTGAACAGCAATGCAAAAATCCTTACCTGCTATGTTACTTCGGGGGAGTAACACAGCTAAGGAGAGGCAATCCGCTCTTCCGTGCTGATCAGCTGGGATGATAAAGGTTAGTACAGCGCAGGAGCAGGTGGGCGAGCCCATATGATTGTCAGAGCGAACCAGTTCACTCCCAGCTGACCTTCAGAGCTTGAGGTTCACTCAAACCAGTCCAAACCGGCAGAATCCCACCCCTGGAGATAGTATTAATTCACCTGAGCTGTTCAGAAGGACTGACATGCTAAAACATGTCCTTTGGGCATGCAAAGAAAGTCAATCTCTAAGATAAGACTAAATAAGATTGAGGAGATCCAGTTTGGGTAGTGGTTAAGGCACCAGGCCAGAAACCAGGAGTCTGTCAGTTCTAGTCCTGTTTTAGATACAAACCAGCTGAGCACTTTTGGTCATTCTTTCAACTCTGGGAAGGTGGCAAACCACTTTTGAAATCTTAGCAAGAAAACTGCAGACATTGGTCCCGGCAGGAGTGAAGACTGATTCAAAAGGATTTTTTAAAAACAGATTGAAAGTGGGGAAGGACCTTTATAAAGTCTAGGGTAGTAGAAAAACTAGGTAGCTTAAAGTAGAAAAACTAAAAACAGGTATCGCGGTGAATAATTAATTGGGAGAATAAAAGTAGGAGAACAATATTTAGGCTCTTGGAAAGGCATAAGCTCTCCAGAGCCCTTGGGAAGTTATTATTTTTTAAACACTGTGGAGGAGAGTCTCAAAAAAGTTTCAGCAGCTTTCAGCAATNGGAAAGGCATAAGCTCTCCAGAGCCCTTGGGAAGTTATTATTTTTTAAACACTGTGGAGGAGAGTCTCAAAAAAGTTCCAGCAGCTTTCAGCAATTTTCATTTCCTCCCCCCTCCCCCCCCTGAGAAAATCACTAGATGCATGTAGAGAATGAAAAGCACAGTGGATCAAGGACTGAATTTTCTCCAGTTTTTTGATGAAGAGAGAAAGAGCACAGAACCTATTCAGACAGGGTACAAACTATGCTTGGTAGTGATGTTAATTAAGACCAATAGAGTTAACATTTTCTCTGATCATGTTTTATGAGGATGGAGACGCTTGGGCAGTTCAGGCTCAAATTAGTACCTGAAACACTCCTGATTGAGATAGATATACACATGCATCCTAATGACAGGAGGAAAAAGGTGAAATACCTGATCACCCATGCTAACAGCGTGGAATAAGGTATTTTTTTTGTAGAGAAATACATTCTTAATTTGCAGAGCATTAATGCCAGGGAGAATCAGATCATGGTTGTACTCAACAGCTAGCAGGAAGAATAGGATGATGAAATCAATGCAAATGCTCTGAAGGACAAGACCAGAAATGAACTACAATGAAAACCTAAAAAACTAGCAGTGAATTCAAATGAAACCATAAGAAACTAGGAAAACTATTCATGAGGATGGCTTGGAAAGAATATAGCTTTCTTCATATTGTTAATGAGATATAACTGTTTCCAAATGAACTGAGATTAGATCAGAAACAGCAAGTTATGACACAGATGTGCTGGAATGCTTGACTGAGAATAAATAGGGGAAGCGAATGAAGGCTTCATAAAAAGATAAGCTGCACATTTCTTCCTTGTAACCAATGGAAATGGGCAAACAAATGTTAAGGTTACAATTATAAGATTATATTTGACTATTATAGAAGACAGAATGCATCTATTGGGATTAAAAAACCAATGGGTAGGTCAAGCCTTTCAGAAATTTCCAGAGCTTTATATTTGCACTACACATTATTACATTTAGATAATCTAATAGACATTAAATACTCCTACTACAGCTTGTAAAATATGTAGTAATTATGGGAATGTGTACAGCCAGCAGGCTTTCTAATGAACTGGATTGGAACATTTCTATTAATAATTTCAACATGCAGCTCTAAAATAATTATATAACAATAGCATGGTAAAATCAAATGCTTGTATGCTTCCAGTGATTTTCAAAGTAGGCACGTGAGATTTCTTCAATAAAATGAAATAATACTGACCTTCATACCTGTATTCCTATCAATCTCAAGAGCCTTGAAGATTCTGTACAACTTCATCCTGCTCGTCATGTATGAAATGTACACAAAGGACTTATCATTTTGCTGAGCCTGTCTTGGTGACCATTCCTTGCTCTGAATACAGGAAGATCATGACTAATATAAGTTCCAATAATGCAGTGGTTCTCTGTAAATGCTTTTCATCAACAACTTGCTTCTTAGGAAACAAGTACTGCTCCTGAAAAAGCAAGTTAGTGAAGCAAACAAAGGTTGTCTTGAGCTCCTATCAAGAAACCACTAATGGATGACTAGAATTTAAAATAGCGGAATAAAACATTTTGCTAATAATGGTGCCCTCAATACAATGTGGGCTTAGAAATGTCTAACTACAGTATGCAAAAGATTCAATTTTTTTTTTTTACTTTTAAAGAAGACTGTTTTGGATCTACTGAGAAATAAGCTCAGCAAAAAGAGCAGTAGGGAATAAAAATAAGCTCCTGCAATGTATTGTAGATACATAGGTAGAATTTTTCTGGAAACTTTTATTTGAAAAAAATTGAAACCCAATGACATATTGGGAAAGGTTGATCAAGAAAAGGTAAAACTGAAGTAAAACACAGTTGGAATCAGTAGGTATGAAAGAAGAACTTGAATAAAGTAACATCATATCCTCATCTGGAAGACATCACTCATTTGTACTCAAAAGACTGGGAATAAGGATGCTGGTGATGCATTTGCCATACGCAGAACTAATAAACCATTGTACTGTGACAGTGTGCTCTATTTAGCTCACCAGCAAAAGGAGCTACTGCAGTCGACCTTGAAAGGAACAGAAGGAAACACTGCATCACAAGGGCAAGATTGTCTATATTTGAACGTATAGAAACTCAACCACTTATATTTTAAGGTGCTTCTCTTCATTTACCTTTACAGTTTAGCTTTTCTGAATTTAGGGAAACCTTTAAAAATGGCAGCTGCATGATCTGAAGATCTTGCTTTTTTTAGACTGGGAATAATCCAGAGAAACAGTCACATACTGATACCTATAACAATTCAGATTTTAAGAAATTGAGAGAGAACACGTCTTAACAGATGTTCAATTCCTTGTAATATAGAAATCACCATGAGCACTAAATTGATGAAGATAAGAATAGATGGCACATGAGCAGTTAGGGGTGAATAAGAATATATTGCAGCCACTTAAGGAATAGATTAAATCATAAGAATCTGAAATGTACCGTTGAATACCTGAAATTGTATTAATTTAAAATGAAATTAGATATACCTGATTTTTATAAGATTATGTCCATTCTTTTAAGGGAATCAATTACCCACATATTGAATTTTTTTCCTTTTCTGTCATTGAAAATTATAGCTTGGTAAGTTCTTTTGAGGGTGCTCTGGTGAACATATTCAAGGTTTTATATGTGACAGGTGGCCAATACACCTCAGGTTATGTATTTTTGCTCAGAATAACCATTCCAGGGAAGAATGCAATACCAGTAATTAGTTTTATTCTTCTCAAACACATCTGAATCATCAAGCAATTGCAATCAGTTTAATAGAAGCTTTTACTGATGTTAGATATAGGCAACTTAAAATGTATTTACCTGATTCAGAATATTTATACTCTTCTCCTAAAGTTTCAGGAGAAAAAAACCTCTTTAGGATTGTGCGAAGACACCTTTGATCCCAAGCATCTGTAACTCGTCCTCCATATGTAATCTCCCCTGCAACATTATTTGTTTTACAAATGATCTCATCATTCATTATGTTTAATGTAACACAATTTTAGCTCTATTTTCTTGAATAATTATTGAACTGATGTTATCATGCACCTAAATTTCCTCTAACTACATCAATAGAAATGTGCAAAATGCCAGACCATCAAATTCTGTGAAAAAAAAATTAATTTTAATAATTGGTTAATATGCAAAATTGTATATTTGTAGACTGATTAATGCATAATTAAATAATGTGCTATATTTGGTAAAAAAAGTATAAAATATGGATACCTGTGTATCTTATGACACTTTGTGACTAATTTTCTTCCGTAACTATGCCAAGCTTCGGTGTAAAATTTGGATTATGAAAACACTTACTAAGATTATTCTATCATTTAAATAGAAACATATAACCAAAATGATCAACGTAATAGATACTGGTAGTGCAAATTGTGATTTTCAATTTTCATGTCAGATTTTGAAATTTTGTTTTTACAAGCTTTTAGTTGAAACAATACCCAACCTTTTAGAGCTTTATGGCAACTGTAATAACTTCATAAATACCTACTTTGCAGTTTTCACTGAACTGCAGCATTAAGTATATTGCTGGCCCTGCCACACATTAACAGTAGTGAAGCTAAGAGTGCCAGCAGATTGAGCTCTGGGTGATAAATATACTGAAACAGCCAGGAAAACTGTTGAGACTGAAATCGCAGTAAGAGTCTAATGCTAATTTTTATTACATGTGTTTGTGTTTCATCCACAAGTCAAGGTGAACATCACGTTTTTCTACAATAATAATTATACTTTGTTGATTAAAATAACAATGAATTCATTATATAATCTTCGGGAAGAACTCTATAGATGGATAAAATGCCGGATCCAAACTAAAAATCTGGCTGATGGGGTGACTAATTTTCTTCATATAAAATCATATTTCTATATCATTCCTACAATTTACCCAATCATATCCACGTATTCAGTTCCCAATTGTGCTGTTTTCTTCAAATGAAGGGCTACTTCATAAATATTCCCAAAGAGGAGCAAAAACCAAGCCTTTTCAGACACTTAACCTCATCAGAGCACTTAAAACAGATCCATAAAGATTTCTGTATTAAGGGTAACAAAATGGAGCCTACTTATACTTTAAAAGGGTTTCCTCTTGTTTTTAAGTACTCATTTATTTTCTGGGTATATTTAGTTTTAGTACATGGAAGGAGGGAGGGTCTGTCTCAGTTAAATCAGGACTGGCAAATACATCAGTAGTAGAGAAAAGATGATTTGCCTTTGGCAAGCTAACACACCATAACTGTTGAAGGAAGGCTAACATTTAAGAATAAGTTCTCTTTCCATCTCCTCTGATGATCTGTAATGTTCTGAGCAAAACCAAAATAAAACAGAAGAAATCAACTGCAGAAGAAATTAAACTAGGCAGAGTAAGGGCCCAGGTTTTTTTTAAAGCCAGGTACTGTTTGATGTTATGATGCCTATTAATGACCCAGACTTGACCTTCCCATGGCAGGGACTCTCACATTATCATATTTGGGTGTTCAGTAATTGGCCTGCTTTTATGGCAGTCTGCAGGATTCCATGGTTTCATGATTGTAATTTATGACTTTTTAAAATCAGTTTATTTCTGATTTCTGGCAAAAATCGTCCATTGTGAACAATTGTTTGCTTGACAACCACTGTGTTTGCTTAACCATGGCATTCACTGAACAACTGTAGTGATAGAATGCCACAAAAAAGGTTTAAAATTAGGCGTGATCACATGGCAATCCACTTAGCAACCAGCACAATGTATCCCAGGTTCAATTATGGTTATAAGTCAAGGACTACCTGTACTCAGTATCTGAGCTGGACAGAGGAATGAGTCAGTTGGGAAATGCATGGCCATAATCCTAAAGAATATCTCCCTTTGTGGAATATCTGTGAGAGAACTAGCTCATGTTCAATGCACATATATAAGGATGAGACAAACACCAACAATGATTACTTGTGTTGTTCTAAATATCCTTTTCAGACAATCTAAAAAAAGAGGCTCATGATACGTCAGTGAACTGTGGGAATGAAAGCAAGAGGGCAGATGATAGAGTAGAAAAGGAAGAGATTTGAAAACTTAGTTTCAATAAAGCATAGCATATAGCTGATGTCTGTCTATCTATCTCTATCTAATTTAAGAACTGTCCATTCCCCTCACAGGACTTGGAAAATGAATAAATAAAATATTAAAAGATAAAACTAATATACTGTATAAATGCAGCTAACAAACAAATAAGTAATATTGTGTTTTCATTCCAGAGTTGAACAGAGACATTTTAAGAGCCTTCTTTTATGGTAGACTGGATCAATGGAGAGTCTATTGGGGAGCTTTGTGTTCTACTTCTTGTCCTCTTGATTCCTCCCCAATCTGGCCTGTAATTTTTGGTTAAGTTATTACAGATGCCTGAGTTAATATAAATATTTCTCTGAGGATGAAATACTTTTAAAGAGAAGTAATTTTCTTAACATCCTTGCTTTGGATTCTTTAGAGAAGGACAATTATAAGCTTGTGTCTAATCAGAATAATAGAATAACAGATTTGGAGGGATCTTCTAGTCCAAGAAATGTCAGCCAGGAAATGTTATACCATTTCAAACAAATGGTTGTCCAGTCTCTTCTTAAAAACCTTGGTGTTGGAACACCCACAACTTCTGCAGACAAGTTGTTCCCCTGATTAATTGTTAAATCAGTGAATTACATTATTTAATGACCATGTTTTATTTAATGACCATGTTGCTTAGCAGTGGAGTTGATCGCCCCAATTGAGTTCATTAAGTGAGGACCAGCTGTGGTCTGTAATAAATCCATTCCTATCTCTCTGGTAGATTTTAAATAGTGTTTCAATGCATCAGAGGCATAGATGGGGCCAGGGCAGTCAGTTATCAGCTGCCTTTGGGCAATGAAGCAGGGGAGCTTCTGGAACTGGTTCCCAGCCTCCGCAGAGCTGCCAAAAGGAAGAAAAAATTAAGAACTCATGGTCATCGTGGGAGTAAGGCCACAGGTGGACAATGAATGCCCCCTCCCATCAGGATTAAAAGAGAAGCAAAAGGGGAGGGGGCTTTTGCAAGAAACAATTTGTTTGTTCGTTCGTCTGTTTGTTCCAGCATATTGAAGATTTGTCTGTATAACCCAGCCCTTCCCTGTCAGCACCAAGTATGGAATTTTACAAGGCAGCATTCCAGGACTGATAAAGGTCTGAATTAATTAGTATACATTTGCAAGACTGTTTGCCAAGCTGTTGGCTGACTGTGAAGGAAATAAATTCACATTAATGTAATAAAAGAGGTTTTTGCTGGAACTCAGAATTGACTTTTGGGGGTGGCCTAGGACAGAACACTCCTGAACTATTTCTTGCAGTTGGAGTGAACTGCAAGTAAATTGAAACCAAATTCAGATAAAATAGATGTAATAATTGAAGAAGGAAATGATAGACCTTCCTATTCTATATCACTTATTTTCCTCAAAAAGAGGATGTATGCAGTCTGGACCTGTTGTAGATGCAGATCCTTATCTGTTTCATCAGAGCTTTCCCTAAGAGTGCCTTTAATCAATTTGGGCTGATGTGACGATTATGCTTTTTCCTGGAAGAAAATGGCTTTCAGTGTTCAGAGTGTTTTGTAAGGTGATGGATGCCCTTGAATCTAACCTAAGAATCTCAGTTGAAAAAGACCTATTAAAAGACCTTCACTGGCTGCAAATATATTTCATAGTGAAGACAACATGCTGGTTTATATATTTAAAGCCTCTTAAAGAGCACATTTTTCTAGATGATGAAGTAACTGGGAAAATTTTTCCAAAGTTGCTGTAGCTTTGCTAGTGAAATCCAAGGCCTGAGCCTTCTTTGTAATTGCCCTTATCTCTAGAATGCAGTCGCCATGGATATGGACTTAAAACAACTTGTTGGTATTTAAGAATTCCGTAAAACACGTTTAAACTTGATAGTTTTACCCATTCTCATGCTTAATTTTAATTGTTCATTTTAATTGGACTGTTGTTATAATTTGTCCTCATGCTTGTAACCATAGAAGCTCCTGCATTCTAACGTTAAAAAAAAATATAATTTTGTATCAGAAATTTACTGACAAAATGGACAAGTTCAGGCTTTCAATTTTTCAGTTGGAAATTTTTAATTTATTGCATAATGGTTATATTACGCACAGAAGAAATCTGTAGTTCTATGAGTAACACCAATAATTGTGTTCGGAAATGAAGTTACTTCATATTCAATGAAGATACTACATATATACAAACAACACTCACCAGATATTTTTTATGCAGGAAAGAATTCTGCTTGTCCCAGCAATTAAATTTGTTGTTATGTATAATTGTGAACTCAGTGGAATAATAATTAGTAATCAGAAAGCCTTGAAAATGAGTATTTAATATCTCAAACAAACCTTAAATTCATTTGATCAGCAAAGCATTATGACCACTCTATCTGAGATATTATCAGGCTCAAAGAACCAAGAACAACATGTGGAGCTACTTCTGAGTAGTTCCTTTATTTTGTTTGCCTACATAAAGCCATTATCCGCAATAACTATAAATATGTTCTGTGAATTGCTAGGGAGGGCTTGATCTTGCCCAACAGATATTCCATTGTCTTTTAGCCACCTGGGGAAGAGCCCCTCCCTTCTATGATTCCGGACTACATTCCACCATGTATATTCCATTCCTCAAATAAATTTGTAAGTAGATCTATGAGCTAGGGATTATGATCTATAATAAACAGTCCTTTTTGTGCTATGGTGAGTTATTTTTAAAACTGAGAGAAGTTGGCATAATTCCACAGCTTGATACCACACAGATTTACGGGGACAGTTCAAATAAAATTCCCAGCTGATAGTCATACTGAAGGATTATGTTTTTGTTTTTATGTTTAAGGTTAAAAAGTGCATTGGATAACACAAACTCTTTGATCTCACATAAATAACTCTCTGACCCCAATCACTTACAAGAGACATTTATGATAGGTAATATGTCTGGATAAGTACAGATGTCACAAAATTATTAAGTTGATACCTTACCTGTTATATATGTGAGAGCATCCCAGGGTATTTTTCCTTCTTGGCAATAAAGATTGAGGTTTAATAAGGCACATTCTCTGTCACTGTCATTAAATTCATAACATATGTTCCAACCAAGGGGTCCAAATTTTTTCCTTTCCTTGAAGATTAGAAAAATTATTTTTTTGGGTGAGTATTGAAGAACTTCATGACAAAAAAAAAAGAAATCGATAAAAACCCATGTAAGAATTATTCACAATTTCTATAGCTTCCCTTCCCCCATTCCATTCCATGGGTTCCCATGGCTTATTTCATTTAGCGATAATATCATATATCATTGTGATAATGAATCAGCAGAAGATATGTTTGTCCTAGAAAACTGATAAAATAGCTCCTGGTTTTCTGAAGAATGAGAGGAAAGAGCTATTTCCTCTTCAGTTGATTTTTCCAGCTGTACCTAGTTTTCTCTTGAGATCTATATTACCAGAGGAACATTAGGGATTCAGAAGTTACAAACTGAAGTGGCAGTGATTAAGAAACTAGGGAGAATTATATAACATATCTCTACATGCACTGATTAGAAAACAAATCAAAGCTTTCCTGAAATTCTATTTTCAACAGCTTGAGTAAAAGCAGCAAGTGAGAACCTGACTGGTTTTCGCTGGTTCCAGAAATCTTGGGAAAACATTTTTGAACAATTTTCACAAAAATACAAAAACTGTTAAATATGTCTGCAATTAGATGTTTCTTTATATTTCTCCCATCTTCTTCTACATACTGCAGATGCATGTAGTTTTCTAGTGTACCACTTAGAGAAAGGAATAGAATATAATCTTCTTTCTAAGGATGCTGCTGCATCTCTGATGCAGTGAGTTTTGATGCCCAGAAGCTTAATTGTTTCAGGTTAAAAGATTAATGCCCTGCTAAAAACACTGATATGCAGACTATCAGAATCAATTTGACTACATCATAGGAAATAGATGGAGAAGGAATAATCCAGTCTGCAAGGCTACTTCCAGATACAAATTGTGGAACTATTAAGTCTATGAAGTATTGATGTCAAATAAACATGAGTTTCACTTAGAGAAATCAAAGAAAGTAACATGGCAGCAGTGTTTGATCTAGAATACAGATGGTCAGAATTCAAGTTCAATGTAAAGAACAAATTCAGAATGCTTAACGGTAGGCATAGGACAACTTGAGGACCAATTCAAATAAATAAGAAATACTGAAGATTAAAGCAGAAAAGATCATTCATCAACTTTCAAAGAGGAAATGATCCAAACAGCTTTCAGGATGAGCTATTGTGTTTGACAAAAGTCAGAGGATGAAAGCATGGTCAACAAGAAAGAAGTGTGATGTCTGAACACAGATTTTCCGTGTTAAACATGTAAGGACAAAAATGATATCTCAATCAAGAATGTCAACAATGTTTGGAAATAACAATAAAAATGAGAGATATTTTTAAATGAGAGGTAGCACCAGAAAATTTAAAAGGAGGAATACTCAATCATAGAAGAGGTTTAACAGAGACAAATGAGGAAAAGGAAGATGGAAAGACTATTCTAAAACCTTTACAAATGGGATTATAGAATGACAGAAACATTTATAGAGAGGACATCTATTCAAGGACTGATTCCACTAGAGAGTGAGGTACAACAGGCAATAGACTAGCTGTCAAATAGAAAAGTACAAGGCACAGAACTAAACTATTTAAAGCTTTACACCAATGGAACAAGAAATGTCTTTTCCAACACTTAGAAGTTGGAAAGGTTAAAAATGGGTCTTTTTGTGGAAACATATGGAGGCGAAAGCTGAATGTTAGAAATCAGTCCTGGACATATAAAGGCTGGTTACTCTCTTGATCAATAAGAAGAAACTCAAATAATTATGCATGATTCATGAGCAAATAGTAAACTACATAAATTAACATGCTTACCAAGACTGAGTGAAGCAGAATGGGAAAACAATATGTAAGGTAGGGAGATGACTCAAATTACTCAAATGTCTTTGGGAGAGCTATACACAGATGCAGGTCAAGATGGCAAGCAATGTCAAAATAATCACCAAGGCCAAATTAATGGCTAAATTTTCCTTTAACGTCCAGCCTGTATGGATGAGACCTCTTTTCTGCAACAACTCTTATGACTAAAAGAGAATTGCTGATTCAAAGGCACACTATGGTTGCACAGCAGATTTAAATCCAGATCTCCCCTGTGCAAGTTCAATCAGCCCCTAGACTTATATTCAACACTGGCTGACTCATTTCCAGTGCATGGATCATGCCCAAGTTGAGATCAGGAATTATACCTCTTCTTTTTCTTCTAATCTTAGGGAGAAGAAAAAGGATTCTACTTCAAGAATTAGAGATAGTTATTTTCATTTTATAATCAGTGGGTAAGATTAGAGAAACTGAAGTCTATCTGAATTCCACTGAAATCAGTTTGTGATTTCAGTGTGAAATCAGTATTTTATCAATATTTGTATTTAGAATTCAAAATGTGTCCCTTTATTAAACATGGGCAGTAACTCAGTACAAATAAAGCTTCTAAGTAGATCTGGATTTCTACTCCATAAATGTCTTTAATATTTCATTGCACAATATTAACAATCAGAAAGTATTATAAATTTTATATTGTACTATGAGAAACTTGGATTCTCCTTTTGTTGTTTTTACAACATTCTTCATGGTTAGTTTTCTCACAAACAGCTAAGAGAATTTGAAGCAAAATGGAATGGAGAAGAAATTTCAACTGAGATGAACAAATTGTTACATAAATATTTACAGAGTATATTTCCTTTCTTTTACAGCAATAAATTGGATTGGATGAAATTAAATAGAAATGTTTCTGAATGCAACAGCAGGAATGCAACTCTTCCAGTCCAACCGATACTTAATATCTTAAATTTTCTCTAACTGAAAACATTTATAGGTTAACTAAGATTTTAAGGCCCTGTCACATTGGCCGACGGATGCAAAACGTTTGTAAAGGACACAGCGGACGAGAAAGATGTTCCATCCGTTTTTTCCGCCGCTCTCAAAAGTGCCCCAAATTACATAAGACAGAGCAGACACAACGAAAGGAACGGAGCGGGGGGAGGAATGTGAGGGATGGAAAGGCGGGATCTCCACGGAAGGCCCTAGCGGAGTGGAAGCGGATGGGAGCGGATGGCACATCCGGCAGGGCTTCCGGGGAGACACAGCGAAGTGGGAAAGACGCGTGGATGCTCGACGGCATGCCGAGGCAGAATGAAGCGAGATGCCAGAGGCGGATGCCTAGCGGAAGGCCTGGGCGGATAGGCCTAGCGGAGATGCACAGCGTTCAAATGCACAGCGGGGAGGATACATTGTGTCAGGCCCGCGGATATAAGGGAAAGCCAGCTTGGAAGCACAGGCACCATTCAGAGGAAGACCTGCCTGCCAGACCACAGCTTCAGCCAGCAGCCATCCAGCAAGCCAACAACCCAAAACTCATGGGGAAGAAGAGAAAGCCTCAGCCATCGCTGCTGCAGCCCTGGGCAAGAGGAACAAGGGCCACCATTCCCACCCTCGCCTGACTCTGCTTCTGCTGGGGCTTCTGCTGCTACGGGCTGAACTTCTTACTGGTGCTGGAGCTTCTGTCTGCACTGTCTGGTGCTGGGCTTCTGCTGGTGCTTACTCTGCTGGCACTGCTCTGGTGCTGGTGCTTCTGCTGGTGCTTACATCTGCTTGGCGCCGCTCCTGGTCCCTGCTGGTCCTGCTGGTGCTCCTGGTCCTCGCTTTTTGCTGCTACTGTTGTGTTGTTGCTGGCTGCTGCTGCTGCTGCTGGCTGTGGTGGAGGAGCAGCCCACTCACCTCGAAGCCCCTCTGTTGAGGGCCCTGATGGCCCTGCAGCAGAGGGAGGAAGAGGCAGACGCATGAACGGGAGAGGAGGCAACTCAATCGAAGAGAACATGAGGATGAAGGTGACTCGAAATGGCTGAGGAGAACGAGTTATCTATGGCGGAAGGGACAACAGGCTCTATTCGAGACCACACCAAAGGAAGCAGCTGCTTGGAGAGAGAAGGCAGAGAGCCTGGGCTCACTTCGGAGGTGCTCTTTCAGCTGTGGACAGAGCAGCATGCACACCTGGTACGGGAAGCTGCGACCTCCAAGAAATCTGGTCCAGCGCCCGGTAAGCTGAATGGAACAGGAGAGGACTCTATCGTGATGGCCAAGTGCAGCTTCTTGGAGGTGAGATCCGCCACGGAGGAGCAGCCTTCTCCAACCCTCTCTCTCAGGCAGCCCGCTGAGAGCCAGTCCTCTCTGGCAAGAGTCAGCTCCATGTGTTCCAGGCAGGTATCTGTGGAGAGTCCCCACGACGAAGAACGCACTCCCGAGCAGCTGCACTGATCGTGGCTGGAGCACGTGGAGAGACCCCGTGATGCACGGTAAGGATGCAGGCGCAGGAGGGCAGGTCCAGCAATCAGGTCCAACCGCGCTCCACCCCCAGCCTGTCAATCTCCGAGCACAAAGGCAGAGGAGGCAGACAGGAGAGCAGGAGCCACACTTGTCCTTCTGGAGATCAGGGACACCATCAGAAGCACGCATAGATCTCCTCTCTCAGCTGGTACACCACAACGTCCTATCCTCCAACACTGCAAGCCTTCCTCACCCTACGGTCAACGCAGACCCTCGATGAACATGTCAGAACCACAGTACCAGATGGAGAAGGACAGGATCACCGATCTTCTTCACAACCCTTCCAGACCAAGCTGAACCTGCTCCACACCGCAGTCCAGGGCCTACTCCTCCACGCCCAGGTGATGTCACTGCCCTTCCAAGGCTTTCCACAGGCCTCACTACCAAGGCTACGGCTACCAGGAGCTCCAGCAGCACAGGCAGCCCTTCCCAGTCCAGGCACAGGTACAGTCAAATGCCACCGATGCCACTGATGCCACCCACGCCACCGATGACAGCCATGCACAATGCCACCACATGCCACAGATGCCACCCACACCACAGATGCCACCCCACACCACAATGCACCCACGCCCACCTCGTTCAGCTGCAGACCAGACATCCCACTACACTGCTCCTTCCTCCCACCCAAGCCACCGCCTCAGAACATCTGTCATCGGTATTGGGGCTGAACACCCAATGTCATGGAGGAAGGGGCTCTCAACATCACAGGAGTGAGCCAGCTCTCTGAGAGCTTCTCCACACACGCGTCCTGTTGTCCTCTCGGGGCAGGCACCCAATGATTGCCTCAGTCCCAGTACTCGCAGCAGCAGCCACCTCCACAAGCACCAGGACCCTTCACCCCTGAGACTGGGCAACCTCAGAGTGACCAAGAAGAGTGCCCAGAGACTGGGTGGCTACCTGTTGACTTTATTTTGCTTTGGACACTTGACTTGGGTGATTTTGCTTTTACAGCTTGTTATTAATAAAGATTATCTTTGCTTCACACACTTGCTTCATTTATTTTTTGTCAATAAAGTCTTGGTGGAAACTTTTAAAATGGTTTAAGCCTTTGCATGCTTGTGGGATGGTTAAGAAATAGCAGTGGATGGGCAGGGATACGTTTGGAATGGGTAATAGCTGTGGGATGGGCAGGGATACCTTTGTGGATGGGTAATAGCTGTGGGATGGGCAGGGATACCTTTGGGATGGGTAATAGCTGTGGGATGGCAGGGATACCTTTGGGATAGGTAAGGATAGATGTGGGATAGATAAACCTCCAGTGCAGAGCATAATGGGGCTGTATGGTCAGCTTCTCACCAGCTGCCACACCTTTGGCCCTTAATTATTCAAATAACAATGTAATCATTGATCCATCACATTTCAACATAAGCACAACTCTTTATTAAATGCCCTGTTCATTGTAGGCCCACCCAAACATACATGGCACAATATCTTCAGTGTTTTTGCGACAGCCTCAAGGAAGCCATCCCATTAAGCATCTATCATCCCTGTCTTGCCACTCCACTGCTCCAGCTGGGGAGTTTGCACCAGTGTCTCAGGAGGTTTGCGCTGCTTCTTCCCTTCACGTGAAGCTCTGTTGGGGGCCTTGCACATCCACAGTGTCTATCAGGTTTCGCCCTTGCCTCCATTCCCACAGGCTCCATGTCCCCATTCCCTTGGTTGGAGGTCCACGGAGCCTGTTCTGCAACACTGGGTAGCAGCGTGCACATGAGATTGTGCAGGATGCAGCAAGCTTCACGATGTTCCTCACGGTCTCTGGGCGATGCTGCATGGTGGTGAGAAGTACCTGGAACCTGTTGGCCAGGATGCAAAGGCGTTCTCCACCACCCGCCTTGCCCTGGACAGCTCTGTAGTTGGAAGATCCTCTCTTCACGGTGAGGCATCTGGAGGTGTAGGGCTTTATGAGGGAGGTTCGTAGGGGAGAAGGCGTCATCCCCCACGGTGAAGTAGGGCACATCTTGTGGTGTCGTTGGGCAGGGGGTCTGGATCTGGGAAGCCCATGATGAGGTTTGTGCATTCAGCCCCTCCTTGAGGTGACTGGCGTTGTATACCTGGCATCTGAATGACCCGTTGCCTGACAAGCATCGATGTAATGAACTATGTAGTCAGCATCGACCATGGTGAAGAGGATGATGCTGAAGAAGCCCTTGGTTGTGATAAGTGGACCCTGACTTTGGCTGGTGATTTGCAGGCCACTGCTTGCCATCTATGGCTCCAACAGTGTGGGGGAAGTTCCACTTCTGATACCACTGCTCTGCAATTTTTTTTCTTCAGCCTTCTTCAATTGGAGGGGCACTGGAGGAGCTCCTCCAGTATTTCTTCGATGATGGCCTGCACCACTTCTCTGACCACAATGCTGATGGTGTTGTGTGGCACCCTCCAGCCGTACTTGCATGCTCCTGTACGTGGTCCCTGAGGCCCAGGTGGTGCAGAGTCCAGTGCCACCTTGAGCCAGGGTCCAGGCTGGGCCGGAAGTTGGTGCTCTGCTTGGTCAACCTGGGTCTCAGCCGCTCCACAACTTCGTCAAACATGGCTGGAGGCATCCTCATGAAATTCTGGAATGCATAAGGGTCTTCGTTCCTCAAGCTCCACATCAGCTTGTTGAACAGTCCGTACTCTGCTCTTCTCCCAATCCATCTTCGGATCCAGATACTTCTCTTCCCGGCCGCTCCTTTTTTCCGTAAACAGGTGAAAGAGCCTGTAGATGGCTTTGCACTGTTGCAGAAAGATGGTGGGCTACCAAAAAGGAGTGTGTTAATGATCCATGGTGGAGATGACTTGGATGCTGTGGAAGAGCAAGAGCCAGATGAAGGCTGAAAAGGTCTGCACATCAGGCTACTGGACTGAAAGTGAGATCCAGGTGAGTTCCTCCCCCTTTTATAGGAAAATTAGGTTTTTCCGCTCGGTGTCCCTTTGCATCCTCTAGCCATCCTGCAGACATCCTAAATATCCGAGAATAGGTCCCTCTGCGAACGTTTTTTTCCGTTTTAATGCTTTGTATGCGAGCTGCAATCCGCTTTCATCCTTTCTCTGTCCGTTGCTAACTAATGCTTTGTGTCTGTTCCGCGTCCCATTCGCTTCCTCCCTGTGTCCGTTTCCACGGAGCGGATGCGAGTTGCGTGGATGCGGCAAGTGGATGCCTAGCGGACATAGCGGACGCATAATGGATGACGACGGATGTGAACGGATATTCCCGTATGCGTTGACGGATCAGAACAGATGCGTTGGATATATTTTCCCGTCAAAAATTTTTTTGTAGCGGATGGAATCTCAAGTCGACGGATGCTGGACGATTAGAGAGGATGAAAAAACGGAGGCAGTGAGTACAGAATGGAAAGCCATCCACCGTTAATCAAATGGACCTGCAAGATCAATGGATGGCAAGTGTTTCTCTCCGTTTTACATCCTCTTTCCATCCGTTGGTGCAGTGTGACATGGGCTTTACTGGAAGTTTAGTGTGATGATGATTTTATGAAGTAAATAAGAAGGCATTAGTCAAGGCAAGCAAATTACTTTTTCCTCAAAGCCACTTTCCCAAGGAAAATAGATTGTCACCACAACTACAGAAACACTGTGACATAAGGAAGATGTTGGGAAGCAAACTCTGTGTTGAAGTCTGCCCGCCCATGCCTTTAAGGCTTTTGCTTCTTCTTCCTCTGATATCATATAAAAACAATTCATGCTTCAATAAAAGAATTCACATATTATTTCCTCTTTTTTCCAAGCTGTGTGCTACAGCGGAAATGCAGTTTGCTTTCACCAGTGATCCGAACTGATCATTTGCAGGCTGTTTTATAAATGATGAAGGTTGCATCCAACACAAAGGCTACAACTCAGAGGAATGTTACCAGAACTTCTGAGTTTTGCAGAAAGTTTATGGATAATTTTTTGATGTAAATAATAAAATGAGTAGGCTTCATGAATACTGCTGCTCTGAGCTAATATATGAGTGTTAATTACCTGTGTGACCCATTCCTCAGAATGGACTGATGAATCCGAAACAATCTGGCCATTCTGAAGGTGATTTATCTGTTTGTGGGATTTAATAGTCCAGAACTGGAGAAGTTAGGACTATGTCCAGAAACCACAAATAATTTGCAGTCCTTGAAGATTTATTTCAAGAAACAGTCAACTCATTTCCAGACTGACTGATTCAATGTGTTTTCAGAAAAAATAAAAGGAACATTTTGAAGAATGCTCCAGGAATAGAATGGTAAGTTTTGTACATCCTTGATATTAATATACCAATAAAAAAATCTCATCACTACAACATACATTATCACTATTAATTATTCCTTAATATATTCTTAGAATAGATAGATACCTGAATAATTGCATGAAAAAAGCAAATACCAAAAATGATTTTTCTCCAGATTTTGCCCAATATATTTTCCTCAAAAAACGTAGGAGTCATTTCTGTGAAGGCTCTTCTGATGTTTGCCCGTAGACCTTTAGGGGGTTCGTTTGTTACCTGAATGGAAAAATATATGTACACACATATATCATTTTCAAATATATCTGTTGACAACTTCCAGATAACATTCCTATGATGCTTCTATGAAATTATGTAATATGAAATAGCTATGAAGCAGTGGTAATTCACACACATCATGCCTCATTGCATTTATTCATTTGCACAGCTACAGGACTAGGTTTTCCAGTTGTGCACTATGTTGTCAAGTTAATGCATGAATTAGTAGCTATCTGTATGCAAATGGCATTTTCTACTCAGAGGAAAGCTCAGCTTTTAACCAAGTTAATATATGTGATTACTTATCCCAAGTTGCATATAGAAATGAAAAGCTATCTTCTGTATACCAGGAAAAAAATGTTTCTGCTTACATAAGTGGTAAATATGGAGGAATTGGAGTTAGAATTCATACAATAAAGTTGTTTTTTATTGTTTTCAAATACAGGTAGTTCCTGACTTATGAGCCCAAGATTTCTGTTGTTAAGTGAGACATTTGTTAAATGAGTTTTGCCCCATTTTATGGTGTATCCTGTCATGGTTATTAAGTGAATCATTTCAGTTGATAAGTAAGTAACCCAGTTAGTAACTCTGTTTCCTCCCTTTCCATTTAATAACTGCTGGTAAAATTTTTATTTTGATTATGATTTCTATTTTTATTATTTGAGGAATATATATGTGTTAGGATTTTACTGTTTTAATGCTGTAAGCCATCCAGAGTCATTTTAATACAAGATGGGTGACAGACAAGTAAATTTAATAAACAAACCAACAGATAAGTAAACATGGTCTTGCATTTGTCATTTATATTTTTTTATTTGTTGTCTTTTAAACAAGCCCTGTAGGCATTTCTTCACTTACTTGATTTCCTGGAATTTCTTTGTAAACTAAGAAGCATTCAGAGAATCTGAAACCGAAGTGAGGCTGCTCAAAAGCAATCATGTTCAGCACACTGTCTATCTCTCCATTCCAATCAGATACCAGGTGCTAGGCACTGAGTAAATCCCCACATGGTTCCAGGAAAGCATTCAGATCTATCAAGCTGCCAAGGACAGGCCATCTTAATTTGTTGACTGCCTTTACAGAGTTTGTTGGTGGCAATAATGATGTGCAGCTTCACCTGACAGCGAACTGACCATAGCAAAGGACTTAGAGCACTGTGCCCCATTTTTAAGTTGCATACCTTTTGCTGGTTCACACACTAATGAAAGCTCTAGCTTGTTCTTACAGTATAGACTCAATGAAAGATTATATATTCAGGTACCATGAGAAGGAGCACAATTTGTCATTGGTCTCCGGTGGGATCACTCCCACAAATTTCCTCTGATTTTGCTGTCTAGACTGCTGATAGATCCCAAACCCAAAACAGAATTATATCTTTTTTATACCTCTAACCAGGTTTCAATAATATTATACATGTCTGTTTATTCATACATCACTGTACTATGCAGTGATGAGGCTTTACTATAGATAGCGCTGACATTTATCAATACCACCCAAGACCAAGGGTTGTATTCTGTTAAAGCATCCAGTCTCATATTACATTGCTGAGAAACCTTTTTGACCATGCAGATAAAAACTTCATTCATTTCTAGGCTTTGCCCTCAGGACAGGTAATAGTGGCATCAGGAGCAATCTTCACCATTTTTAGAAAAATGACACTTCTTAGTTCGTAAAGCACTTCACAATTAAACTTATGGCACCTTTACAATATGGAAACAACAGTGTTCATAGAATAACCAATAACTCTGAAGAGGGCATGAATTATTTCCATCACAACCTAATATTTTTTAAATCAGATTTGATGGATTGCAGCCTTGGATGAGCCTAAACATTTTATTCATCAAAATGATTTTTTATGTAAAACATAACAAAAACAACCACTGCATGTGCAAAAGCAATCAATTATATAAGAAATCTTGGGACTATTTTTAATGGATTTGAGCAGCAGCTCTTTCGCTGACTGGATTTTAACTTGATGAACACTAACTAATTTGAAAATCCAAGTCAGAGAAACAGCTTTCAAGCGAAAGATGGATAAAGGAAAAAAATTAAACAAAAAGGGTAATGCATCCAGTGGCTGCTTTGTGTCCTTTGTGTCCATCCAGTGGCTGCAGTGAATTCAATCTGTTCTGTAGGCTGAAAATAATTTACTCTGCAACTGTATTTTCCATTTTAATTTTTAGAAAACCAGCCCTACCTTGACAGAATTTTGAAGGACAGTAACAGGGAAAGTAGTACATGGCATGGAACTCAAATAGAGTCTAAAGTTTTCATGGATAGTGGCACCTGAAAAAGATGCAATTTTTAATAATATGTTTGCATAAACTAATATTTTAGATAAAACAAGACATTTCTAATATAGTGAAACCAGAAACCATAAGATGCTTTATATTTCATTCCCTGGTCTTTGAGACGACTCCAATGTCAGAGCAGAGGAGGAATGTTACAATTTCTGTGAACCTTGACCAGGTTTGAGGGCTATTTTTTTTTAATATTGGGAAAATGTAAGATTTGCAAGAGCCAAAGGAAGGTTTCTAGGAGAAGCTTTATATTCCCATACCTAAATTCCCTCCTTCAACTGCTATACAAATCCTTTAATAAAAGTTTTGAGGGAGAAAGAAGATAATCAAAGGTCTTTCTTCCTTCATGGTCCCTTTTGGAATGCTGAATTCATAAAAAAATCTGAGCTTTCTAGCTGTGAAGGAAAAAATGGTCAGTAGGCCAGTTCCCAAAACAAAATGCATTTTAAACTATTATGATCATTGCTCACCAATTACTATTCGTCACTTTTCAGTTGTTCCTATTAAATAAAAATTAAACATGGGAAGCAATCTGAAAACTAATAATTCTAATTTTTTTCATGATGAATGTGACCTCCCAGTAAGTTTCTGTGAGAAAAATAAACTGCATGTATTTCTGAAATGTGGCAAGGCAACAAAGCAAACACTTTCAT
This sequence comes from Laticauda laticaudata, assembly GCA_004320025.1. Taxonomy (NCBI): domain Eukaryota; kingdom Metazoa; phylum Chordata; class Lepidosauria; order Squamata; family Elapidae; genus Laticauda; species Laticauda laticaudata. Next base: position 61,140 of record BHFT01022271.1, read on the forward strand.
CTATAATACAGGTAATTCTTAAGTTATAATTGAGTCTTGCAGTCATTAAGTAGTTTTTTCCCCTGAAACGGAAAGTTTCTGGCAAAAATATGGTGAATCATGATCATGTGCCCCTGGGCACTACAACGATGTTGATGTTTGTGTCAATTTCCAAGCATCCAAAATGCAATCACATAACTGGCGGTGGCGGTGGCCCAGAGATATTGGGTCGTAAGTACCTTTTTAGGGTGTCTATTGTAACTTTGAATGGTAGTTAACCGACTGGATTTAAATCAAGGACTACTGTACATGGGTGAAACATTTTTATGATAGGCCCAAGGAGATACAACTTGGTTTCTTTCAATTAGAAATCAAGACTGTAAGACAGAGGTTAAAAGGTAAAGTCAACATGATATAAATAGCAATAGAACTTAGATTTATATACCGCTTTATAGCCCTTTCTAAGTGGTTTACAGAGTCAGCATATTGCCCCCAACAATTTGGGTCCTCATTTTACCCACCTCGGAAGGATGGAAGGCTGAGTCAACCTTGAGCCTGGTGGGATTTGAACTGCCAAATTGTAGGCAGCTGGCCTGCAAAAGTTGCTTGCAGTAATGCACTCTAACCACTGCACCACAGAGGCTCCTCAATAAATGTATTGACATAAAAAGATTGGGGGGGGGGGAATAAATTATTGCAGCAAAAAGAAATGAGGATTTTTTCTTCATATTCCTTTCCATATAATTTAAAACTTTCCTAGTGATTATTTTTGTATTTGAATTTGTTGGATATCCATCCCATCTTTTCCATAAACACTCAAGGCAGTTTCACACCAGTCTTCTTCTGGACATGAGTATATATAATTGCCTATTATGTTTGGTTTATTCAATAGAAAATGAACCAAGAAAAAAAATTCTATGATTCAAGTTTTGTCTTCTATTGCCAAGAGTTTACAGTCAACCTATTTTTTCAGTAACTTCAGCAATATGGGAATAATCAGGTTCCATTTTATAAGGTTATTGCAAACATAACTGAGCTAATGTTTGTAAAAAAAGTGATAACCATTAAAAATAAGAGGCATGTAAAACCTTCTTTCAGGAATGTTTCAATATCAAGAACTGCAGAAGTAAAGTAAAAAACCCATAGAAACATTGGTAGCTATTAAGAGGATTGAAATATTCAGAAGGAGATCACCAACCTTTCATCAACCTTTCTTTTAAATGTTGCAATCTATCCCCAACCTCCAACATAACCCCACAGTTTAAATTCTGAATCAACTCTGATTTCTTTCAGATGAAGCATTCCTGAGAAAGAAAAATAATTTTAAAATACTTACCTGGCTCTGTAAATGTTTTTATGAGCTCTTCCATTGGTAACATCCATGACACAGCTAAATGGCAATTCTGAAGAAATACCCAATTTCCTGTTCTCAGTGCATCCTTAATCATTCTTTCAGCAATAGGTCCTTGTCCTTGTCCTAATGAGATTGATTGTACTCTGAAAATCAATGCACTGTGTTAGTATTCGCATTATACATATCTGAAATACATTATTTAAATATTCTAGATTCTTAGTGATTAGCAGGATCAATTATTTACATCTAAACATAAGAATAATTACACTTTTACATAAACTGAGTAATCATTTATTTATCCACTGAAATCAATACAGGATATTTTGTATGCGACGTTATTACGAATCTGAACTACAATATGCATCTTCTGAAAAGCAGTTTTATTACTTTATACTGAATACATTCCGCACTCAGAGCTCACATTACCTGCTCTTTTTATTCATTTATTTCTTTTATTGCATTTATTAAAAACATTTGTATATGCCTCATTAAAAATATAAGAAGAAATTTTCGATAAAATTCAAACCATTAATGCAGTAAGTTTTAAAATGATTAACAAGCCTTTTTGTACAGATCCCTCAACTGGTAGGAAGAGCTATGTACTTTGAAATGGTGGAAAATCCTCAGGATAGACCAATGGTGTCAAACTCGCAGCCTGAGGTTCAGGTGCATCACATTTCGGTCACGCCCATCCCTGGTTTAACGAAGGGGAAAAAAGTACACCAATGTGATGACTCAAGTTTGAAACCCTTGGGCTAGCTAGACCTTCTCAAATACAGCTGACATGAATCAGTTGTAAAACTCACACCATCTCCCTGTGAAACTTGAAAGTTGCAAAGCTCAAAGTAAAGGCAATAAAAAAATTATTCTGAAAGTTCCATGAGGTCTTTGTCCCAAGAAAAATTATAACATATCAAAGCTATTAGGCATGACCTGAAAAAAGGTATGTTTGCCCTCAGTCAATCTTTGAACCCAATGAAATACAAAAAGGTCCCCTCTTTTAGTTCTAAAAGTGGTACCAGATCTAAAACAAATAATCATACTTGAAACCCTGACTATTTGACAGTCATTCAAACAGCAAAAAGCAAAGGCTTATCATTTGCCTGATATCATTTGTCTTTGGCTTGTTATGGAAATCTAAGACTCAGCAATAGCAGCCCCTTTGTCCAACTATCATAGCGTCATTTTTCCTCAATAAAATTCTTGAGAGCTCAGTATTGTTGGAATTATGAATATATGCCACTATTTCTATTCTGCAAATGATGAAGGGAAAAATATTAATTTTCCTTTGTGCTCCTAGCTTTGTGAGATAGATGGGCAGTTTTAAAACTTTGACAAAGATAGATAGAAGGTAGGGAGAGAGAGAGAGAAAGAGAGATTGAAAAAAGGAATGCTCTGACTTTTTGTTGAAAAAAATCAGATTTAAGCATATGCATACCAGATAAACCAAAGCATGGGATAAATGTTTATGAACATTTTTATGCTCTTCATAAAGGACCTCTAGTTTGGCATCACATTAGGGAAGCACAGGAGACTCAAAATGTCCAGAAGAGCAAATATATTTAATGCATACGAATCCAATTTGACAGTTTACTTGGCTGTGCTTTGGAACTGAAGCCAGTGCAACTAAATACTCTCAGCCAGTGGCCAAATTACGACATTATGAATATTTAGCATAGTACTAATAAGGACAGGCAAAGTTTCATTATTACTGTTCTATTTTTTTCTTCACATGATCTCCTTTCTTATATTTTTAAAAATAGGAAACTAAAACAGTAAATGTATCACTGCTTGAGGTTTTGGCAGCTTCTTTTTAAAAATTATCAGCATTAAAATGTCATGTCTGATTCATCCAGCTTGAAAACGGGCAAGACAAATGTCAGAAACAAAATATTTTTTTCCTTCTTATTGAGACAACAGTTCTCATTAATGAATCCAATCAGAACTAAATTTTGTCACTAGTGACAGAATATTACTTATTAGGAAGGAAAATGGAAGACTCCAGAAGGAGAACTAAACATAGACAGCCCTCTTAAATGGGACACAATGCTGCTAAAAACTATATAACCTGGGGATATTTAACATATTTTCTTACTCTTTGCAAGGCAGTCTTTTTCAACAAGTTTACCATGTATGTATATAATCCAACTTTTTTTTTTAAAAAAAATCTTAATACACCATCTTGAATACAGCCAAATTAAAAGAAAGCATAGTTTTTACATTTAAATGGCATTATGTCTCATGTAGAATACAGAATGACAATCTATACCGTTCTGAATAATCTCGCTCTTTTGCAAATCTTTGGAAAGCCCCCATGGGGTCGGAGCCTGTACTTAAGATGAATACCAGCGGTGTGGCAGGAGACATATCTTGGTAAAGAGTTGCCAGATCAACTGGAGGATTCTCAATGAATTGCTTCCCAAGATTCTCCATTACAAACTCGGTAAGTGCTGACACGATCTAGAAATAGCAACACAGTTAATTTCCTAGCGCAAGAGTATAAGAGCATAATGGTTGCAGTATGAATAAAAATAGTGGAACAATAATTGCATTTACTTTTCAACACTATTCATATAAAGTTAAATGGGTTACTTCTTTCAGTATACAGGTGGTCCTCGATTTATGACCACAATTGAGCCGTGCATTTCTGTTGCTAAGTGAGACATATGTTAAGTGAATTTTGCCCCCATTTTATGACTGTTTTTGTCACAGTTCTTAAGTGAATCACTGAAGTTGTTAGGTTAGTAACATGGTTGTTAAGTGAATCTGGCTTCCCCGTTGACTTTGCTTGTCAGAAGGTCGCAAAAGGGGAACACATGACCTGGGGAACACTGCAACCATCATAATTATGAGTCAATTGCCAAGTATCTGAAATTTGATCACGTGACCATTGGGAGTCTGCAACAGTTGGAAGCATGACAAAATGGTCATAAATCACTTTTTTCAGCGCAGTTGTCACTTTGAACAAACTGTTGTAAGTCGAGGACTAGCTGTACTTTATTATAAACTATAGGTACTCCTCTCTCACTGATTGCCTTGTTTAATAACTGTTCAGTTAAAAAAGTTAAAAAAAAGTCAATCAAAATCAAGTCATGATTTTTTGCATCTCATTTCATTTTAACACAATCTATGTGTATAGATTTCTTTTTAAAATATAATTCTGAGAAGGCATCCATGAGTTTCACTAGATTCTCCAAAGGGTCTAGGTACAAAAAGTTTAAGAGTGCTAATTCTAAACCACTAACATCTTTTTTTTCCAAGTTTTATTGGATTTTTATTTTTAAGTATATATCAATATCAATACATGAACAGTGTGGCCTCTGGATATAATCCACTTCAATACAAACAGCAGTAATGATAATCATAATAGTTGTTATATTAATCAAACTTATATAATCCTAGTATTAATATACATGATTGTCAGAGTAGTTATTCAATATTTCAGTGTTTCATTTTAATGCCAATAATATTATAAGCATACATGATAATACCATCTTTCAACCTCTGATCTTTTCTAATTATTACTTACATTCTGTTTTATAAAAATTATATCTGCTAATATTCCCCCTATTTTTTATTTCTACCTCTATTCTAGCTGCTAATCAGGTCACCATTGCTAATCCTAGTATTAATGCACATGTTTATATTAAGACATAGTCCTTCATTATTTGGTTGTTCAGTCACAATATGCCATTCAAGTACCAGTCTTCCTATTATTTAATAATACTATATTTCAATCTCCAATCTTTCCTTCTAACTATTGCTTCATATAAAGGTGTGTATTCTTTTTTCTACCTCTATTCAATTTTTTAATCAGGCCAACATTATATTAGAAAAAATATAATAATTCCTTTCTATCTATCATCTCTCATTCATTTTAATATTTCAATTCTTATTCATTTTTTGACTTGCCTCCCATACTCCTCTCTTGGATCTTTGTCTGTTTCAATATCTGTATCTTCATCATTCAGACTAAATATTTCTCCCATCTTTATCCTCCTAAGCTGCCAGGTCTCCAGAGTATCCACCCAAACCCCATCTCCCTTTCAAAATTATCTTCCAGGTTATCTGATTACATTTTTAAATTTCTTAAAGTACTTTTTCCTTGGTTTATTTCATCAGTCATTATTGTCTTTATCGTCTTCTCTTTCTCATATTCTTGCTTTGTTTGCTGGTTTGTCCATTCTATCTTTTCTTCCATTCTTTCTGCTATCTCCTCTCTTTTTTGGACTCTTTTATCTTCATTCATTATCAGTTGTAGCATATTTTCTATTTTCTCATATGTACCTTGCATTAGGTTTTTTATCTCTCTGCGATTTTTTTATATAGTTCCCCTAATGCTTTGAAACATCAGCACCATTTCTCTTGAAATCTCACACATTTCCCCCGATGGAGCATCTTCTCATAACTTAATAAGTCCGACTGTTGCTCAAGTCCAAAAGCAATATGTTCCAATCCAATATTACTCACTCCTCAAAAAGTTCAGTCATCATAGTTCTTTACATCTCAGGATTAATTAATTCCATTTGAGTAGTCCAGGCAGCTTCCACAAATCAAAAGTCACTTTACTTAAGTATCTTCCTTATGCTGACAATAGAGTTTCCAGTAATCATAAAGTAAATAGTTATAGAACAGTAAGTGTCCCCACAGTCCTCCAGATGAATGTTGTTTATTTCTCTTATCAATTTTTTTTCTAAACTTGTAGGAGTTTGGTATATTCCATTCACCAGTAGACGGCGGTTTCAGCTTAGGCTTCAGCATTGTTTCAAGTCTTATAGATTTGATTAATCAAATTTAGTTCAATTTATGGAAGCAAAGTTGGCTATTCAAGTAGAGTCAAGTAGATAGTTCCAGCATTTTATAATGCCCAATTTTCTATGTTTTAAAAGGTCTTTAGCTTTTCTCCCCTTAGTTCCTTTCTTTTGGGTCTAGGTTTTTTTCTCTCTATGGTTGTTTCCTGCTTTGAGAAATAGTTCTAAGAGTCTCTTTTTCTGGATTTTCCCCTTTCTTTTTTTCTTTAAAGTTAGGGTCTAAATAAAAAGGAATCTTCTCATCCAGCTCCAATCTCTGTTCATCTACACTGTTCCTGCACATTTCTTAGTTGCCTCAGCTGTCACAGCTTCGTGGCAGCCATGATTGCTGCCTCTTCTCCTCATTGTGGATGAGAGGGATGAAGCCTAAGGTTCAGCAGGAGAGTTGCTGCTCTCCGTGATCTTCAGGGCACCCCTATTTTCTTTACCATCTCTACAGGGTGGCGTTAGCTCCTTTTGGAGCCCTCCAACAGGGAAAATTCAATGTGGGAGCGCCTCCAATATTGCTGCAACATCAGCCAGAAGTTACCACTACTAACGTCTTATTGGGAATAAAAGAGAGTAGTTTTTTCTTCCTGCATGCCTGCAAGGACACTACTAAAATAACAACAATGCCTTACATTGTCAATAAAAACTTACCTTCTCTTCCACAAAAGATTTCACTATAATTAATTTCTGAAACATGGTCAGCCTAAAATCCCAGGGAATGTATGGCTTGTCATCTTTTTTTGTCTTTTCATCAGCTTCAGCCTTATAGCCTTCCCACTCTTCTGGATTGATACGAATATCAAGTTGCCCTAAAAAAATCATAATAGTTTCAAGTCATTTTTACAATGGGGTTGATATGATATTAGATTATGGCTAATTCTATCTCCATACGGTTCATTAAAAATATGGATCTTTTAAAAAATATGGCCATAATGATTTCTCACTGGAGATCATGTGTTGGTAAGTATATACCCCATATTTAATTTAGTTTAATTTAATTTTAATTTAATTAATTTAATTATTATTTAATCAGTCATTCTATTGAAAATCAATCATTGTGAATCAATATATATACACATTGGTTGATAAAACTTACATGCAGTTAAGACATACATGTCAATGTAACAAAATTAAAATAACCAATAACAAACTGAAGTTAACATACAATTTATAAAAATAAATAAAATAAACCAGAAAAAGATAAATAAAACAATTGAACCATATAATTAATTCAAATTAAAGAAAATTAAAGATGAAAATAAAAAACTAATCAAATGCGCATTGGAAAAGTTGGGTCTCTCAAAAATTCTGCAACACAGGAAAATATGAAGAAAAACTTAATTCTAATGGAAGGGTATTCCTTTTATAGGCAGTTCTCTACTTAGGATCACAATTGAGCCCCCAATTTATGTTGCTAAGTGAGAAATTTGTTAAGTGAGTTTTGCCTCATTTTATGACTTTTCTTGCCACAGTTGTTTAGTGAATCATGGAAGTTGTTAAATTAGTAACCCAGTAGTTACATGAATCTTGCTTCCCCGTTGACTTTGCTGGTCAGAAGGTTGCAAATGGTGATTACATGGGACATTGCAACTGACATAAATACAAGCTATTTGCCGACAAGAGAGGGCGGAGCTGGTGTGTGATGATACGGCATGCGATCTCAGAGGTCTGAGATTGCAGCCTATATCTTTGCCCCTGAATGGTTCTTTTGGACCTAAACCATCCCAAAGAGATGGTGAAAGTGAAGAGCACATTCTGCTGATCCCAGGATACCACACAATCCCTGGTCGATCTGGGAAAAGCTCTTCTTGCCAGCGGCAAAGAGGCAGCCATTAAAGCTGCTGAAGTTGGGACAGCTCCAAAACGGAAGAAATAGGAAGAGAAAGTGTGCCGGTTTGGTGAGAACTTTTTATTTCTTATCTTAAGAATTGAAAGGACATCCTAAAAGAAATAAGAAATCGGTAAAAGTTTTTGACATAAATGATCTAGCGGCGATTTTAAATGGAGGGGTCAAAGTCAGGATATATTTTTTTTAAGTATAGCCGGATTTTTGATCTTGTACTTTGAAACGGGACTGGTTCTTTTTTTATATATATACATATTTGCTTTTTTCTTCTCCTTTTTAATTTTGTGATTTTGTAATATTTCAGGCTAGAGGCT